>JAOXJP010053981.1:0-15910 GCA_025762735.1 Platanus orientalis
CATATATGCCTTTGGGTTGGTACAAGCATCTATGTTGCATATTGGTATTAGGACCTTATACGATAGTTATCTCTTCGGGTTTTGGAAACATTTATGAGCTTGAACACATTAACATTTTTATGCATGACATACTTATGTAGTAGTTACATTATTTTACATAAGCATAGTTTTAGACACATTGGTTTGGGACACTCGGATTGGATTTGGTACCCAAAATGTGTTGGACTTCATTGATTTCAGGTGCCCTATTGTCGGGCCACATTAATAGGTGAAGGGGCTATATATTTGCCCAATGATTTCAGGTGTCTTACCGTCGGGCCACATTAATAGGAAAAGGGGCTATATACTTTTCTAGTGATTTTAGGTACCTTGTTGTTGAGTCACATCAATAGGCAAAGGGGCTATATACTTGCTCAAACATATCAAGTACCCTACTATTAGGTCACATCAATAGGCGAAGGGGTTATATACTTGCCCAGGCTTATCAGGTACCCAATCAATTTGTCAAATCAATAGATGAAGATTGCCATAATGCCCTTAGCCTTTATAGTTTATCAGGTACCCAATCACCGGGTCACATCAATAGGTGTAGATGGCCATAGTGGCCTAACATATGGTTTGGTTTTATCGGATGCCTTACATGGGTTATATGATTTTGGACTTGATTTGGATTTCTCAGGACCCTTTGTAGGTTCATTGATGTTTGGTGACTGTTTGGTATTTAGATCACCGTGGTTTTTTGGCATATAGCATATAGTATATTTTCCTACTCTATAAGCATTTATTTATCTATGTAGTATGTGGTAGTTGATGCATGGCATATGACTTGTAACTTTAGCACATGCATATTTTGGAATTGTCTTCGCTTGAATTCTCATTTAGTTATGTTAGAGCATGAGCATACTTGATTTTAGTAGAAAAACATGCATATTATTGTTGATGCGTGTATTTATGTACTATGATTTTCTACTACTCCACTTTGGATCACTCTGTTTCTTGTTATATATGTCTTGTCTTCCCTTTATATTGTATAAATTGCATACCCTCCCATCAAGCCCGTCAAACTTACCCTAATTAGCACCCCCACAAATGGAGTCTTAGAGGACAGGTACCTTTAGATGCCGTTGGGATGCAGCATTGAGAGGAGATGGATTGGGAGATCCATGCTCGATGATATTATGTTTTATTTTTAATCTTTAGTTTTCTCGTTGGACTCATTATATAACTCTTTTAGCATTTTGGATGGGCCCATTTCAGGGCAAGGATTTGTACATTGTGATTATGGGCATGTTTAGGCCCATTACATTTGGTTATGAGATATTTTGGATATTTAGAGATATGTGGACATGTTGTACATATAGTTCCTCTACATTTGATTTAGTTTTTGGTTATTATTATTCCACTACAATGTATTTGATTTGTTGATGAAGCTAAATGGATGTAAAGAGAAGTGATAAATTTACATGGAAAATGATATATGAATAGGAAAACGGGATACTACACTCCGAACATAGGATTTCTCCACCATGAGATACAGGGTCGGGGCATGTCACCCAATGTCATGGATCTGAATTTGGGCACAACTCATGGCCGACAGATTTAGGTTGTGACATAATGGGGCCTGAATGAGGTTAGTTAGGAGCCCATCATTTTTATATAAAGCAAACAATGGTCTTGAAAATCCACTTGAGACTAAGGCATTCAGGGGCTACAAATAGATGAGAGAAAAGCGAGAGAATAAGAAGATGAAGAAAAAGAAGAAGGTTGCAAGAAAGTCATCTCTCTCATTTCTTTTCTTTTTAGGTATGTGTTAAAATATACAACGCCCTATACATTTTTTGGATCAACACCTCCCTTTGAGGGGTTCTTGCTTCCATCCTTGGGTTGGAAATCCATCTCAATCCTAGTGTGTTCGCCTCTAGGAACCTCCACTTGGTTGATGGTGCTACCATTGTCTTCTTGACTCGGTTTTCACATATGTTCAAAAACTTGACAAGGGGAGACTATCAAATTTTTGAAAAATTGGAACAAGTTTTTCATAAACGTTTTTTAACACCCCATTCTATAAGGGCAATAAAGTATACGAGGAGGTATCCTATGTATCTGTTGGGAAATGCAAACCCTTTAAAGGACAAGGAGTTGATTTTGAACTTACTTGTATCCCAGAGGTAGTTTGACACGCTCCCTTACACAATCTTGTGGGATGCCTCAGCTGTCTTCATGAAAAGCAACAAAAAAAAAATGGCACCTATATGTCTCGAATCACTCGGATTTAATTTTTATTAAATTAAAATTACTTGATTTTTAAGATTGTGGAATTAACAGATTAATTGGAATTATTGTATTACAAATCCAATAAAACATACATGTTAATACTTCCACCTTGGGTGATTTATAATTTATAATTTTATTTATTTATTTATTTTTGCTTTGTTTACTCTTCACCCAAGCTTTAGAAAAAGTTAGGAAGTCAAATATCTTTTTCGCAATTTTGTTTTCTTTGTTTTTTAATGCAATTCAAAAGACAAAAGGAGAAAGATATAGGATGCAAACCATATAGAGGAGTTAGGCATCTGAAATAAGAAACCTAACTTAGAAAGGATGAGGGACCTCCTTTAAAAGAAAAAAAAAACAACAAAAACAACTCAAACTTTATAAGAACCTAAGTTTCACCAAACACAAAGGTTGTCTTTGGCATGCGATCCTGGCTTTTGGAATTGTGATTGTTAGATCAAATTAGAAGATCACCACCCTAATGATCTTGCGAACAAATTCAATTTGTCATGTGGCTAGGACTTGATATCAATCCTTGATTTCTTTAGCAAGAGTTGTGATGATGGATTCGCATCGAAGGAAAATCACATGTTCCTCTCTTCCTCCATTCTCAATGGATTGTAGTGAATGTCAAACATTTGGGCAGCAAGAGACAATGTCAATAACGACACAAAGACCCACCACATGGTGAATAAGCACCTAAAGAATGCTATCATAGACCATGGGGCTTCGTAGTGCACTATAGGGAACTATAGCATAGTGGGAGCATGATTAATAGATTCTTCTAATAATATAGACGAACAATACAAACATACATAAGCAACCACACAGTAAACACACAAGATTTATAGTGGTTTGGCCACTCCGGTGCCTACATCCACTCTCAAAAGCTCTTACCCTAGCCAGTTAATTTTATTAATAGATGTCCTAGTCTATTATTGAAAATTAACATACTATAAATTCATTTACAAGTTCAAAGAGAATCTATTCACCTTGAAAGTATGCATACAGTAACTCCGATGAATGTGCTTCATCCAGTGACTCTGATGAACACTTAAGAATCAACACTTGGCTTCAATAAGTGCTAGCGAATCCATCTTTAGTGGCTCCAATGAAGACTGTGAATTTGGCTGAGTTGTGGAACTCCTTTCGTGTTGGGTTGCCTCTTTGTAGGCTAATTTAACTGTAGTAACCACCCTTAATGGAGAGCCAAATATTTGCCTATAGGATTAGATCTCCAAGATTTCCCAAGAATTTAACTATGAATTGAAAAACTTCTAACACGACCTAAGCATGGATTTAACAATAGGAAAAAACTCATGATCATTCAATAGCTCTTTTCAAAAGATTTATAAGTAAATGGCTTAAAGACAATGGATCTTCAATTATGAATCATGAGTTGTTCTTATTTAACATTGGGACTTATTCTCTATTTATAGAGGAGAAAAACCATGCTCTTTAGACCCCCAATGGTTCTTTTCAAATGGAACAAAGTAAATCCGTTAGAGAAAATCATGAATCAGGATTTTCCAACTTTGGCGAATTGGATCAGTCCACATGGTTTAGATCGGTCCAGGTTGCCTACTGTCAGCTCTGAGCACCTGGATTGATTCTTGCCTTTTGGATCGGTCCAAAATCCTATTTTCTGCATTTTTGGCTCTTTGTTGATTTTCATAGTTTATATGTAACCAAAGGCATGTGAGGGTTCTCTAAGGCTTAGGGTTTGGTCCTATCACCCAATTACCCACTTATAAACTATTCATTTGATTTTACCTTGTTTTGCTTTAAAGTTGGCTTATTGAGGTGACTTGTCCTTGGACCTTGAAACTTCTTGATTTCTTCGCATATGTGGCTTGAGCCTCTTGAGCTTGTGGTGTTCCCAGGTTTAAGATGTTCCTCTTGAAGCTTTTTCAAAACTTTGAGTATCACTTACATGACTCAATGGATATTACAAAATGTATACATGTGAAACCTTTAAAGTGACCATAGGAATTTAAAGTGACCACGTGAATACATGTACTTATACAATCTTGGAATAGGATTGACAAATACACATTTTACATTAATAATCTCCCCATTTATCTATCCTAAGACAAAACTCAAAACTATATAATTTACAAATAAAATCTTAAGTACATGAATACTAATAACAATTCTCCTCCCTTTTGTCATGTGTTGACAAAGTGCAGCTCCCCCTCAAGATGCAGTTTCTCTAAAGCTCGTGTTATATTCAACAAGAAATACTTTTCTCACAAAATCCCACTAATTGCATACACAAAGTGACACTTAAAAAATATATACCAAAAATCTCAATTTTTTTTTACTAATTAGGCATATTTTTCAATTCAACAAATTTTTTTTTACTATGAAAGCACAATGGGTTCTTTTTCAGTAATGATGTTCCATTTCAGCACAAGCAAGCATATCTCATATTTATTACTCTTCCCTCTGAATTTATATTATTATTTCACTGAATTGTTCACCATTCAAGGTACAAGTAGATATTACTATGAGTACACACTGAAGTTCCATTTTAATGAAAACAAGTGTATTACTATAAACTCATGCATCATTCAATGGCACTTCATGCAACAAAAATATTATTATGAGATAAAACAAGAATGATACCAATTACTTATGTAAGTCATAGATGTTCCAATAAGTACAATTCAAATGAGCATTGCATTTTTTCCCCCTTTCTCATATCACTTCCCTAAGGTAGTATCATTTTACACTCTTTTCACTTTCTCTCTCCCTTAATATATGTATATTTTCCAACATAAAATTTATGTAAAATATAGAGGGATTTATTCACAAGATATACCAAATGAAAGACAATAAATCATACGAAGAAAGATATTTTACATTACATATTTAAGGCTTCTAAGGCCACTTACCTTTACCCAAATTTGCTACAGAGGAGCATTTTTCCTTTTTTCAATTTCTATTAACTTTTTTTTTTTTTTTTGTTCTTTCATCTTAAGCTTTTGAGATTGTAGCAAGTCATACAACCTTTTTTGACACTCAAATTTCAAGTGGCCTTCAAGTCCACAATAGTGACATGCTATGTGGGTTTTAGAGCATGAAGCTGGAAAATTTGATGTCTTTTGGACCATATTATTTTTACCCATTTGGATTGGGTTTTTACCTTTAAAGTGAGCATTCTTAGGTCCAACCTTATTTCTAGGAGTCTTATTTGGCTTTGAAAAATCTCCTCCATAGCCAACTCCAGTCATATCTCACTTGTGTTTTCCCATGTTTAGCATAGTCTCAAATTTGTCATTACGTTGAGCTATTACTCTAAGGGATCTATGATTATTTTCTTCTAAATTATTTATTTTACTTTCAAGTTCATTTACTTTTCCTTGAAGCTTTCTATTTAATTCAATAAGTTTATTTTTCTCTTAAAGTTCCTTAGAAAGAGTTTGATTTAAATCATTTATGTCCCTTTTTAAAGAATTTGATCTATCCTTTAATTTTAGATTTTCCACTAAAAGATGAGCATTTGTTTTAAATAATTCATTTCCTTCTAAGTGGCTAAATATATCTTTTTAACTCCCTGCTTTCCTTTTTGAGCTTTGTGTTTGCCTTGACTAGTTCTAAGCTTTCCATGTAGAGCTTATCAAAGGCATCTTATAGGACTTAATACCTTCATCTTCTTCATCTTCACTACAAGAGACTATATCATCAATTGGCTCTTTAGTGAAGGCCACAAAAGCTCTAACAGCATGTGAAGAATCATCTTCACTTCTTGATGACTCATTTTCCAAATCGTCGGAATTGTCATCCCAATTAATCTCCATGGTCTTATTTTTAGAGTTTTTCCTATTTTCACATTCAACAGCCATGTGTCTAAGTCCGTTTCATTCATGGCATTAGATTTCATCATTTGTTTTATCTTTTCTTCTAGATATTTCACTCATTTTCTTATTGGTAGGAGAAAACATTTTTCTTCATTTTGAGGAATTTCTAAATTTCTTTGTAAGTAAAGAAAATTCTACATCTAATTCTTTCTCATTGCTAGATTTTTCATTAGTTGATTTCAGATCAAAGTTCTCTCTAGGCGTTTTTAGTTTCAACTAAAAATTTTGAAGGGAGCCTAATAATTATTATACTTTGATGTTATCTAGCTAGATCTCTACTTTCTTCAATAATGGTCACATTAGGATCGAATCTCCAAGAGAGATCTCAATATCTTCTTCATCACCTTGGAGTCAAACACTTCTTCTTTAAGTACTCTCATCGAATTTACTAGGTCCTGGAGTTGGATATAGAATTCATTGAAATTGTGATTTTCTTCCATTATAAGGATCTCAACCCTAGTGGTCAATATTTGAAGCTTAGATTGCTTCACGATATTAGTTCCTTCATGGATTGTCTCAAGGAGATCCCATGCTTCTTCAACGGTCTCTAGATTACATATCATCTTATATTCGTCTCTACTAACAACACAAACAATGGCATTCAATGCTCGGTAATTTGCATTAAATGCATTCTTTTGACTAGTAACCTACTCACTATAATTCTCCTTAGTAGGAGAAGCCCAACCCTAGACAATAAAGTTTCAAATGGCAATGTCTTAAGCTTTAAGGAATATATGCATCACGCCTTCTAAAATGCATAGTTAGAACCATCAAAATATGGTGGTCTACCCGTGGACATGCCTTCGGCCATATTGGATTTCTATAGGATCTTCTTGCTTATGATGTTAAACCCATATAGACCAAACTTGTTTTGATACCAATTGTCCAACCTTGAGACTCTAATCTACCTAAAACTAAATTGGTGATAGGAGAAGGCAAACTCAATTCTTTTACGACATTCAACATTGCACCGGCATGCCTATTTCTAGAGTGGTCACATCGAACAGCATTGTGAAATCCACCAATTATAGATGCCCAGTCACATGGAGACTCCAAGTCATCGTGAGTTAGGTCCATGATGAGTGGACCCCTTTTCTAGGAGGTCCACATGTCGTGTGAAAAACCAAGGCCCGCATAGTATCCATGGCCCTTGGAATCATTTGATGTAACACCAATCATATCATGTCATTTTTCCATCATCTTAAAAAGAAATACTTGTTTTGTTTATGATGTAATCTTTTTCCACTTCTCATCATAATGCCAATAAAGTGTGCATGTCGATCTTTCATTAAGTTCTTACCACATGAGCTACTCAATTGTTAGGTTTTCGCTTGATGTAATACCATTTGATGAACTTGTCTTGTGTTTCTTACCTAATTGAGTGGTCATCTTGTCATTGTGGGTTTCATGATAAATTTAGCAAGGCATTCTTCCTACAATCAAGCAAACGATATTTACTATTGTCGTTATATAGGGTTTGTAGGTATTGACTTCACATCAAATTATCAAGTGAAGTCCTTTTACAATTGTTTTTACAAGTCGACATTCCATTCATTCATGAGCCAATTTAAAGGACATTTCAAATGACAATGATATTTGAATACAATTGATGTTTGGTGAATATTGGCAAGCTCATTGTGAACATTATTATATACGGTAGGACCAAAATATGTAATTAAGCTTTCAAGAAACTCGTCCCAAGTTGCGAATCACTAGGTTGAATTGTACTAATTGTACAACTAGATAACATTCGCATTTAGATTGATGGAAGAAATACAACTTTCAAACTTTTCATTATGCCAACAAAATTCAACGTAATGTTATGCCCTTAATATCCATCATGTTGGGTCACTTCTTTCCATAGAAAATAGTATATTTTCATGTCAAGAAAATACAACTCTCAATCACCTTCCAACCCATGCAATCATCCTCCCCAATCGTAAGGCTCAGGATCATGAAACTCACCATCACCATGTTCATGATAACCCTTGTCGTTGGTTGACCCAAAAGGGAATGCATGTTAATTGTTTACTTCCTTGATGTTTGTTTTTCCATCATTGTTGAAATACGATGGGCCAACAATTGATGACATCCTTTGGCTTGTTGAAAAGGTAAATCTTGTAAGGTCTATTTGAGTTCTCTAATTTGATGGTCACCCAAACCAATATAGCTTCCAATTGTTTGTTAGCATATATGTTTGATGCATATTTTGTGGAATCTTCCTTTCAATAAAAGATAGTTGATCTAAAATATGCCTTTTACTTTTTAGATTGGGTTAGGATTATACACCAGAATAATTCTTTGGTACCAAATTTATAAGAACTTAAATTCTATCAAGAGGAGAAAAGGAGAATAGGTGAGAGAAAATCCACTTCAAGGGTACAAGACCTCCACCAATAGCTATGCTCAATTTTTGTTAAGTCCTTTTCTTCTCCTCATAGTCATACAACATCGACATATATTTTTAAGGATAAATAACAACCTAAATTTTCTTATTGTTTCCCATATCAGTAACATTTTCCCCTAACCTAATCAATTATATTTAATAACAAAGCAAATCCTTACCAAGTCAAAAACTTTCCTAAAAACTACTCAACATCCTTAATAGCAACTACTCAAATGTAAATCCCTAAATTTTCTTACGATCATATCACAACTTTGGTGAGATGATGAGCTACAAAATTCGCAAATTACCTGATATTAAGAAGAGGAGATGAACTGCAAAATCACTTTGATGTCCATAATTACCACTTGAAAAGAAAGAAAAAAAAATCCTAAGGGATATAAAAAATCTTCTTTAGATTTGGAACTATGCTAACTACTTCACCTTCTAAAACAACTTATTTGAAATAAAGGCTTATTACACCGAGAATATTGTACCTATAAGTTTCGCATCTACAATAAGGATTGAGAACCAAGGCCCTATTTTAACCTCCCCATCAATTAACTTTTTCCCTTGATGATCCCAAGTGACAAACTTCTTCCCAAGTTGCTAAAATTGATATATCTGGCTCCATTGCAATTGATGTTGCCAACAACGGATGAAAGAATACTTCAAAGATTAGGTTCAAGATGAAATGTAGGTGGAGGAACATGGGTTTCCTCTTCTAGCTTTAGGGATCAAGACTTAAGAACTCTCCCTAATGCTTTAAGGCCCATTGGTGGTGGTGATAGCTTTAGGGATTGAAACACCATCTTATTTATTGATTTCTTCATACATCGTTTTCGAGATTTGAGTCACTGTGGATAGTTTAATTTGGGGGTTCAACTATGTACATGCCTTGTTTGATGATACTCAATCATCACGATGCCATGCCCATATCCTTTTACTATCTCGAGACTATTAAGGTTTTGTGTATAGCTTAGAGCTAATGTGAGATCCAACGTGTCATAAAATTCCATAAAGACATCTAAGCAAGTTTGAGTAGGGATGCGAGTATTTGATTATTATCCAACTCTGGTTCATGTTCGTATTCATTTAAAGCAAATACGGATATACATGTATCCGTTTCGATTAAAAAATATCCAATTATAAATGAACCAATTATGGATATACACATATATGTCATGGATAATATCCAAATTTGATTAAATATTCAGCTAATTATTCGTATCCGATTATTATCCCATATCTGGCTAATATATATATATATATATATATATATATATATATATAGAGAGAGAGAGAGAGAGAGAGAGAGAGTGTAGACCATTGGATCAAAACGAATCCAATGGTCTACACTAAATCCTATCCCTCTCTCATATAAAAAGTTTTAAAATTTTTAATATCTGGATATCTATTAACCAAATGTCCGATTATATCTGATATCCATTTATAACAATCGAATATATCCGATATTCGATAAACTTAACAAATATGAATTCGAACATGCTTTTCAAATATCTGCTCAGATAATAATTGAATTCGGATATACATGGAAAATAAAAGAGCCGAATTCATATATACTACTATCCACATCGAATCCAACTCATTTACATCCCTAAGTTTGAGGAGATTAGTCTCATATAGAGAGTAAAGTATTTGAAGATTAATCATAAAGAGTTACAAAAGTTTTATGGTGACAGTACGGACCTCCTAATACCAGGGATATAGAAATCTGGTAATGGCAGCACAAACCAGTTAGATAAGTATTTGAAGTAGTTGTAAATTTGTATCAATTGTACTAGTTTATAGGAAAATTCCTAAAATGAATAGAGAGATATATGAGGCCAAGGCGAGCAATGGTGCAAGGTACTTGGAGAGTCATCTAAAATAAGCATAAACAAATGAAAAACTATGTTGTAGTAATCTTCTCACCCAAAGCATGGGATCCCATATGGAAGTTTGAGGGTAGATTTGCTCTATGAGGGTTTAAAATTATTAAAGGACCGAGGGGTTGGGATGTCTCAAAAAGGGTTTTTTTAGCATAGTCCCCAAGGTGGTGAGATATGTTGGCTAAAAATTAGACCAGGCATGCTGTGTTAGACCCAAAATTTGACTAAACTATGCCTAATTATTTTCAGATTGGGCTAAGTTCGAGCTCAACTTTTAGGCCCAAAAAAATATATGGATCAAATTTGGTTAGCCTCGGCCCAGCCCAAAGCTCATCCCAGCTTGGCCTATCTCTATCTGACTTGAAGCCCAATGAAATTTAGGTGTAATCTTGACAATGATTTTAGGTATTTTTACCTTGATGGCAAAAGGTTTTGATCTTAAAGGGAACTTTTTTCCCTTATCATTTTTCATGGTCCCAATAAGTATGAAAATTTGCCCTTACACTTTTAGGCATTTCAATATGGGCCCAAAATATATTGAACTATTTACATAGTAATAATGTTAGCTACTAAATACTTCAACAACATAGGGTAGTGGTTATAGTTTGGCATGTATGGAAGTATCATAATGACTATATTTCGGCAAGGCCATGTTGATATTGGTTAAACTCTTGTATATTTATGCATGTTTATTGCTCATTTGGATACCCTTGATTGTGTTACAACTCATACTAGTATCCTTTTTGTCTTTTTTGGATGAAATGAAAGTTGTTGCCCTCCTAATACAAGTTGGATAAAAATCAATGTCGATGTTGCATGTCCAAATGACCGGGTGTGGATTGGTTAGGGTGTAATTACTATGGATAATTCTGGTGTAAGCCTTGGAATGATCAACAAAACTTGATTCCCTTTTGAAGCTAAATGCAAGGGATGTTGGTAGGTATGAAGTTAGACCAGAGGCTCAAGTATCCCAAGCTTATTTTAAAATTTTTATCTGGTTATTTCTATAGCTATTTTGAATGTCCTTAGAGGGTTCATCATATATTCCTGGAATGTAATGGTATAGCTAAGAGCTTTGAAACTTGTATTTTCTATGCCGTGATTAGGGAAGCAAACCAGAATGCTCACAACATGGCTCACACAAGCTTGGGTATGAATGACTAGATTTTGGGGAGTATGCATTGGAACTAATCCTTTTTAATCAATAAGAATTTCCATAAAAAAATAACATTACTGAATCTATGAAATGATAATCAATACATAGCACTATATATGGAGCAAATTCGAAGCAGAGATGTCTACAGACATGTTTGATTCATTTAATCTAGGTAGACATCCACATTCCATTGATATCCGACAAATATATTAGAAACAACATTTATATCTGAATCTATCCTAGTAAACTAATATCCAATAGAATTCGAATATCCAATTATAGTAAAACAACTAGTATGGTTGAAATCCTACACAAATTAGAAACTGATGAAGGTACAGTTTGCACAAAAAGAGGAATGAATTAAACTATAAAAAAATCAGGGTTTTATATATGTTGGAATGAAGACAATAAAAACTGGTTTCGGTATGAAATTTGTACGATAATTTGGGAAAAAATGAAAAATTAAAGATAACATGTTTTGATTTTACAAAAAGAAGAAAAAAATCCCACAAAATTAAATATTGGGCACAAAAGAAAAAAAGAAGAAGATGAATAAGAAGTACATGTAAGTCACCGTTGCAGTCTATTGCAAGAATCTCCAAAGAAGATACATCGGAAAGCTGTCCATCATTAGACACCCTTGTTTCTCTTGTCTCTATCTCAGGTCTCAAATTCACGAACTAAAATTACTTTTTTATCGCTCCTAGAAAGATGTATTTACTATAACACCCACATTTTTGTTCTAAATTACCAAGATACATTTTCTTAGATTCTAAATGATTGGTCTCAGTGTAATCTAATTTGAATGTTACGAAACGATATAATTACAACAGTGAGACAAATTATGATACACATTCACCCATAATATGAAGCTGAAACCATTATGTATGCGAATATTTTATGTGCGTGTGTGTGTGTGTGTGTGTGTGTTCATATTCGAGTAGTTTGTTTATAAACAAATAATGGTTAAATGAAGCGATTATTTAAACTAATTGAACTTTAAGTAGATTGAATACGAATTAAATACGGATGCTTAGATGGTCAATTCATGGACCATGTCTATCATGAGCTGCCCAAGAGCCCATTTATGAGCCTTGACCCATCATTTCTTAGCCCAAAGATCGAATATTTAGACAAGTTGAAGTCACATGATGATTTCCTTAAAGGATCTGCTCCCTTGAGTCCCCACACCACAGGATTATACGTAATGGTTTCTTCTTTTTCTTATGAATAATGATTATATTAAGAAAGAAAAGGAAGAATACAAAAATTACATGGAATACAATCCTTAGGCAAGAGCCACAAATAAAATACTTGAAAATAAATCCCTAGTAACAGTCGAAATAGAAAGGCCTTTGAATACTTGGAATGCCATGGCCCATGAAGCAACCTCAAAGATGATAGTGTCAATGTTCTCATAAAGAGACTTAGTCGGGCCTTCAAGAATTTTGCGATTACGCTCTTCCAAATGCCCCAACAGATGCTATGAAGCAGAGCAAACCAAAAAGATTTGCATCTACGATGAGGGAAGGGGGTAAGCCATTGCCTTAAGAACTCAAAGAAGGTTCAAGGCGTAACCCACGTCAAATGGAGAGAAGATAATAAGTAATCTCAGATTTGTCTAGAAAGAGAGCAGTGAAGCAGTAGATGGGATCTTGATTCACCATCCAACAAACAAAGAACACAAACATGTGGGGAGAGAGCCATGAATGGCCATCACTTTTAGAGAATATCCATGGTATCCATCTTGTTGTAAGAAGCAATCCAAATAAAATCTCGCACCCAAGGGGGGAAATACAATGCTAAAACAGTTTGAAAGGAAATGAGGGGGAATCAAAAGTGCTTGAAAGAAAATGACAAAACAATTTAGAACTAAATAAGACATAAGGGTCTAATATCCAAGAATATCTATTTGGAGACGAATGAGAGAGCCGGAATAACTCAAGGGAGTCTAAAAGGAAAGAGAAGATATCCCTTTCATATGTTTTGAGTTTCTTATAAAATGAAAGATTCCAAAAGAGACCTACGGGAGTGTTAGAGATAATTTCAAAAAAAAAAGATGCATTTTTATGTGTAGTAATGTGAAGAAGTCTAGGAAAATGAGAATAAAGGGAAGAGTCACCAATCCACGCATCAGTCCAAAAACTAATACAATTATCATTGCTAATGATTAAGGAAAGGTGGGGGTAGAAGGGATGGTGGACAACAATGATGCATTTCCTGAGGACGGATGATCTGTAATTTGTTGATGGGTTTATATCAAGGCCATTGTGGACCGAGCCATACTTGTTGAGAATTAAATAATGCCAAAGGCTTGCGGTTTCCAAAGTGAACCACCATATCCATTTTCCAATGAGGGATTTATGTCTAAAAACAAGATTTCCAATCCCAATGTCACCCTCTTCTTTTGATTTGCAAACAATATCTCAATTCAAGAGATAATCTTTTTTGGCTCCACCTCCTTCCCAAATAAATTTTCTTTTGACGTTGCTCAATTTTCTTTGCCACCTTTAAAGAAATAGAAAAAATCTGGCATATAGTAAATTGAAAGATTGGTAAGAACTGCTTTGATAAGGGTGATTCAACCACCAAACAAGATGTGAGTCTTCTTCCAAGAAGCTAGTCTTTTATCCACTTTTTCAATAATTGGATCTCACAAAGAGCTTAAATGAGGTTGTCCACCCAAAGGAAAACCAAGATACTTAAGCGGCCATGATTCAATTTTGCATCCAAGAATGTCGACGAAGGGTTGAATGCCATCCACATGAATACCAACAATATTTGATTTCCCTCAAATGATATTAAATTTATAGATTACCTTAAAGACTTGAAGTGTATGCTTCAGATTCATAATAGCCTGGCAAGTAGGTTTTAAGAAAATAATTGTGTCATCCGCAATTTAAAGATCGGAAATAGTGAGATTTGAAGGCGGAATCTTGAATCCTTCAACAATATCAGTATAGACGGCATGCGAGAGAACGGAACTGAGGGAGCCTGCCATTGGTGAGAAAAGAAAAGGCAAAGGATCACCTTGTCTGTGACCACAAGAAGCACACAAAAAAATTTTAAAGTTCCATTAAGCAAAATAGAGAACCAATGTTGAGTCACACATCCCATCATCCACTTAACTCCAAATACTTTTTTTTTATGAAGGACTCATTCCAAAAAATCCCAATCCATTTTGTCAAAATATTTTTCAAGATCTATCTTGCAAACTAGGGCCGAGGCACCATATTTTTTTCCAAGAGTTGATGCATTCGTTTGCCATAAGGACACCATCCACAAATTAACTCTCTAAGAATCAGAGCCACCAAATTTATAACATTTTGAAGCCTTAAGGAAAGAACTTTAGCGATAATCTTGTAAAGGCTCCCAATAAGACTAATAGGCATATAATCAGAATCGCGAGGCCATTGAAAAACTGTCTAAAGAATGTGAGCTTTTGTGGAATTTATCTGCTCGGATTCCCTCAAAACTCTAAAAAGAACAACAAATCAAGTGCTCAACCGACTCCAGGGAGTTCACCCAAATTCATAAATTCAGTCTGTTAGTGGCTATCCCACAGTAAATCCAGGACCTTTAGAGTATCAAAGTTGCACCGAATTATAGAAATCATGTATTCCTAACCAGCATTTTTGCTTAAGCCAAGATAAAACATTTTTCGTCTGTATTTGGCATGCTGAATGCCCTAAAAAATTCTCCTGGGCTCTGAACGCAACAAGGTCAGACCCATTTTCTCAGTTTCACCTTTGCCATCAAAAGTTTATTTCATAAACTTGAGCATCAAAGAATGTCTGGCAACTCAATTCCACCAACCTTCAGGCAACTATAGAAACTCAATCTCTCAAAGTGACCTTGCTTCAAAAAACCTCTGGCAACTACTCAGAAATCCAGTGGTCCATTTGTCAATTCTTGTAGTTCTAGGACTCCCCAAGCTTCAAATCCCATAAACATGGCATATGACAGAGATCTACAAAAAAACCAACATGATCTCCAGTCCAAAGTTCTCCAACTACCCAAAAAAAGGTTTTTAACCCAGTTTTCTGCTCGAGCATCGTAATTTAGCATAGTCAGAGGGTATGGCTCACTTGGACCAGGGACCATCTTTCATCTGATAATTTCTAGGATCAATTTTATCATCTTTCCATTTCAAAATACATTTGAGAGCTTTTTAGTTCAAAAAACCTTGATTTCATTCCCTTACCTTTATCGTAATTTGGTTCTGACTGGTCCAATGCAACTGGAATATTCCTCTCCCTTGTCCAAGTCACAAAAGGGAGGCTCTGATACCACTTAAAGGGTGATTACCGTTCTTGAACATTAAAATTAGTAAAGTTCATTG
>JAOXJP010053992.1:0-15909 GCA_025762735.1 Platanus orientalis
ATACCAAATTGATACATTATGTGCAAAATGAGATGCATTACAACATATAAAAAAATTACACCAAACAATCCTCATTTCAAGTAATTTTTTTATTTTTCTTCAAGTTTTTGATTTTTTCTAGAAAAAATTAAATTTTACTTTTTTCCGAATTTTTTTTTCCATGAATGTGTAGATCTATCATAAATGTATAACATATAAAAATTCACAAGCAATAGATAAGAAATAGAGAGATTACCAAAGCTTTTGTCGAAATTTCGGGTTTTTGGTTCAATCCTTCAATCCGGCTCAAATCGTCATTTTCAAACGAAATAGACTTAAATGGAGTCTTAGATTTAGTCTCTAGAAGATAAGTGAAGCAAGAAATTACAAAAAAAATAAGAATTTAAGGTGTTTTGAGCATCTGCGATACGGGTATGCTGTTCGTGCGAGATGCGGCACGCGATACCCCCTGTATCGCGTGCCTGAGACCTATTTAAAGAAGAAAAATGTCCAAAATGGACATCTTATCGCGAGACTAGTGCATATCTCGCGATACGTCTCGCGATAAGTTGTCCTGATCCTGTTTTTTTGCAGTACTGCCCCTTATCGTCTAGTCCAACTGCGGTACTGATACGTATCGCGTGATACGGCCAGTGTCGCGCGAGATTTTGAACCATGGCTATAGGTATATGTTCAGCTTTAGCAAAAAAATAAGTTTCCTTCTCCATTTCTTAAAATAATCCCCACTGCAGAACAGTATTTAAGCTTGTATATGGCTCTATCAAAGTCAAGTTTCAGAGCTTGACTTGCCAGAGGGAACTACGTCCTTTTTGCTTGGTCCAATTTGGGCATGTGATGAGTAGGGTTGAAAGAGTCCACTTCCCAAAAGAGACTTATCAGCAGCTAGGAGAACTTTAGTAGGATCCACATTAACACTAAAAAAAATTAAGGCATTCCCACTCTTCCATATTGACCTACCAACTATCAATATGTAGTTAGTAAATCTTTGAGCCTCTTCTCTATAGCCAAATTTGGTATAACTAACCAACTTTTATCCGTTCTGCAAGGGCATAATGTTTGGAATGTTAGATCTAATCGAGGCTATGGGACAACATTTTAGAATGTGAAAAGTATATTCATTTTCCGTATTCAAATAGGACATTTTGGGTCTATGGCCTCTATTTTTTAATTTTGTAGATTCTCTCCAAACAAGGAGAGCTTCTCTATATGCTCACCACATAAATGCTTGATTTTGGGAGGTAATGATAGACCCCATGATGCAGGCCATTTTTTTGGATTAGTCTATGTGCCATGCCAATAGAGGGCCAGATTCAAGAATATGTAATTTACTAATTTTTTTAATGTTTTTGTTGCATTAGAGAGGTAGGAAATAAGGCAAGATATTGCCAAGACTTTAAGAGCTTTAGGTGAATTTTATTATTATTATTATTATTATTATTATTATTATTATTATTATTATTATTATTATTATTATGTTAGAATTTTGGAGAATGGAGCCCACAAGGATTGTTGATCATATATAAGTTATAGAGTCCTCTTTGGACTTTAGAATTTGACCCTATTGGGGCCACATAAAGGCTGTACGACAGTCATGAAAAATCCCCCAAAGTTATGTGATATTTTAAATATTTGGTGGGGTCCACCTTACTAAATCATGAGTCAAGAATATTCTCACATATTTTGTGGAACTTTGACTCATGGGGTCTACTTGCTTGGTCAGCAAGTCAAGGAGATTGGAAACTAAATACTACTTCTAAAATTTAGGAAAATTACAAATTAGAAATTCTAGATTTTAGGAATTAATTTTTAGAAACTAGCTTCTTTATTTTACAAATGTAAGCCTATTTAAAGGTATGGAGCTATGAATAAAATTTAATGAAGTTTATGAACAAAGAATAGAACATTTGAGTGTCGTTGAGGTTGCGACTTCTCTCTCTCTCTCTCTTGGGTTGAGACAAGGTCTCCCTTCTCTTCTACTTCCCACTTCTCTACATGAGGTAAGTCTTTTTCTTCTTTCTTCTCTTTTAATCTCTCTTCCTTCTTTTCTTTTCTCTAATATTTCTTCTATTTTTCTTTTCTTTATATTTACCCATCTTCTTTTCTCTTCTTCTGTCCTGCGTCAAAGTGGTATCAGAGCTTAAGGTTTCCAACTAATTCCATTCTTGTTGGGATCCTTTTTATCAAAATCCTAATTTATTTTCTCTATCTCTTAAATTGTGCACACTATTATTATTATTTTTTGATAAATAGCGATTTTATTGTGAAGAGGCAAAAAAGCAAAACAACAACAATAGGCCACAAGGACCTAAACCAGAAAATCTGGGACTACATTGGATCTAACAACAGTCCAAAGGTTGGCCCCCATTTAGCTAAGCTATTCGTCATCTCATTTTGAGCCCTTGGAATATGACTCAACTTAACATTAAAAGACCCACCAACTCAATAATTTCATGAATAAAGTTAGAGTACTTCCAATAACTTGGCGAGCCATCCTTCCCCCACCCAATCACCACCTTGGAGTCTCCTTTGATGAAGAACCACTCAAATTGAGGTCCTGAATTTCCCAAAGGCCCATTAGGAGTCCTATAACCTCAGCTTTAGAAAAATATGCCGTACCAACTGGTCTTGCAATGGTTCTAATTACCTCCCCTTCAGAGTCTTGGATAACACAACTAAACCCATTAGGGCTTGGGTTACCAAAAGAAGACCCATCAAAATTCAGCTTCAAAACCCCAATGGGGGGAGGACACCACCTCAGACTAGGACTTTTTCCCCTCGAATAGCCAATGGAGATGCAAGTCTTCTAATCACGAATAAAATCAGCTGTAGAAGACCCATGAAAGTCTTTGGTCACAAATAACCAGCCTCCCATTTCGCGAATCATAGAATCAATGACCTCCATAAAGGACCTGTGTTTTCCTTTAAAGATTCTTGAATTTCTTTCCCTCCACAAATTCCACACCACTTCATGGCTCAAGCAATCCCAAAAGAGCCTGCCTTTATCCCCCATCCTATTAGCTCTCCACGAAATGAAACAATTTACTAGATTCCTCGGCATCACCCAAGAGATATTGGAATTATCGAGGAAATAATTCCAAATAGCTCTAGAGAATCTACAATTAAGGAACAGGTGGTTCATTGACTCCCCCTCTAGCTTACATAGAACACACCAATGCGGGGATAAAGTCATGAATGGTCTCCTACATTGCAAATTTTCCATAGTGTTGATACTGTTGAGTGCCACGGTCTAGGAGAAAGCTTTAACTCTAGGGGGGATGGGGGACTTCCATAGCTTAGAAGATGGGAAGGAAGGAACCAAGGGGTTAACTGGGGAGAGCACAAGGAAAGCAGACTTAGTTGAAAATAAACCTGAGGGTTTCAGATCCCATGCTCTTTGGTCTTCAAAGGAAGGAGAGAGGAAAACATCGTTAAGGCTAGACATGAGCTTTCCCACCCATTCAACTTCCCAATCATACAAGTTTCAAGAGATTCCAGAGTGGGAATAAGAAATGACCTCCAAAACCTTAGCCTCCTTACTGAGAGCCAAACTAAAGAGTTTAAGGAAGGAAAAAGAGAGCCATTGGTTTTCCCACCAAACATCCTTGCAAAACCGAATAGAAGTACCGTATCTCACAATAAACCTTAGATGGGGAAACATAATAGGGAACAAGGCGATGATGTTTTTCCAAACCAAAGAAGAACGATGATTGGGGCAAGGGTTGACGTCCCAGCCGTTAGAGTGACACCCATACTTGCTTGAAATAATGGAATGCCATAAGTTACATTGTTCTGTCGAAAATCTCCAAATCCACTTGGCTAGCAAAGCTTTGTTCCTATCTTTCAAATTGCCCACTCCCAAACCTCCACAACTTTTTGGCCGATAAACCATCTCCCAACTAACCAAATGATCTTTTCTCATATCTCCCCCCTATCAACGGAAATTTTGCTGACATTTTTCATGGGTATTCACCACCTTCATTGGCATTTTGAAAAGAGACATGTAATAAACCGGGATGTTTGCCATTACTGATTTGATCAAAGTAATCCTCCCTCCCAAAGATATGTAATTCATCTTCTAGTTGGAAAGCTTCTTATGCACCCTTTCCACCACCGGGTCTCAAAAAGCAAGAGATTTCTGAGCGCTCCCCAAAGACATCCCAAGATACATTAAAGGCTAATGCTCCACCCTACACCCCATAATTTGAGCAAAGCAACCCAGTTTATCCTCCTCCACTCCTATGCCTACTAACCACGACTTCGAGAAATTAACCTTGAAGCCTGAGATTGTCTCAAAAATCTGAAGAATCAAATTTTGATGGCGCACTTGCTCTTTCTCATCCTTACTAAATCATATGGTATCGTCGGCAAACTGTAAGTGAGTGATCCGAGTGCCCTCTCTGCCTAAGCATAAACCATCGAACAGGGAAGACGAGACAGCTCTAGACATAAGAGCGCTGAAAGCTTCCGCCACTAGTGTGAACAAGAACAAGGATAGAGGATCACCCTGCCTTAAGCCCTAAGAAGAACGAAAAAAGCCTTTTGAGGCTCCATTTATCATAATGGAAAAATGAGGGTGATCCAGGCATCCCATAATCCCACAAATCCACCTGGAACCGAAGCACTTTTGCATGAGCACCCACTTAAGGAAATCCCAATCAACTCTTTCATAGGCCTTCTCCATATCGATTTTGCAAACAAGCCCTGGTTTATTCTCTTTTTTCAATCCATCCACACACTCAAAAGCAATGAGAATCTCGTCCATGATTTGTCTGCCCTTCACAAACGCACCCTGAGTAACATCCACCACCCTCCCCATAACGTTCCTCAACCTCAATGAAAGGACCTCAACAATGATCTTGTATAGGCTGGTAACTAAACTGATGAGTCTAAAATCCTCCAGCTCAACCCGAAGAACAATAAAAGTATCATTTGTCCCCACATTAATAATACCACTTCCGAAGAATTCCTCAAACACCTGGCATAAGTCGCTTTTAATCACGTCCTAGGAAACCTGATAGAAAGACATCGAAAAACCATCCGGACCAGGGGACTTATCCTTAGCCATACTAGAAACTACGAATTTAATTTCATCATCCGAGAAGGGTCGATCCAACTCCTCCTTCACCACTTCCAATATAGTGGAAAACAAATTGTCAATAAAAGGGCGAGGCCCCTCATCTTTAGCGTAGAGATGAAAGTAAAACTAAATTGCTTCTACTTTAATTCTATCCAAATCATCTATAATTTCTCCCTCAGTCATCAATCTGAAAATCGAGTTTTTCTTATTTTTTCCGTTTGCCACTTTATGGAAAAACTTAGTGTTTTCATCTCCCTCCTTAAGCCACTTGCATTTGGCTTTTTGACTCCAGTGGATTTCTTCATACTTGAGAATGGTCTCCAAACTTGCCAATTTTTTTTTCTTCTTATCCATCATGTCCATAGGGATAATGCCTTCCTCATTAGATGAACTTTCAATCAACTGAATATCGTTCCACAACTCATTCTTCTTAAAGTTTAACCTTCCGAAAGACTCATTGTTCCAAACCAAGATATTCTTTTTCGTGAATTGTAACTTTTGCATAAAGCGGAAACACTCCCAACCCCCAACAACACAATCCTCCCACCACTTCTTGATGTTGTCGAAAAAAGAAGGGTGGAAGTCCACATGCTTTTAAATCTGAAAGGAGAAGGGCCCCATTTGGGCTCGGAAGTATCAATCAAAACCGGCTAATGATTAGAAAGAATTTTCGGAATACCTTCTTGGCGAACTCGGGGATAGAGCTCCTCCCACTTAGTTAAAACTAGGAATTTATCAAGCTTACTAAGGGTAGGAGGATTCCGGCCATCAGTCCAAATAAACTTAGCATTAAGAAGCAGACAAGCATGAAGAGCACAGTTGTTAACAAAAGCCTTCCAAAATCCCCCATGCTTCTCATCACCCTGGAAGAAGTGTTCTTCTCATGGGAAAATCTAATAACATTAAAATCGCCCCTACCACCCACGGGCCCCTCCAAAAACCTCAAACATAATACAACTCCTCCTAGAAAAGGTGTCTGTTACAAGGAGAAGCAGGACCATACACCCCAGTAAACATCCATTCAAAACCGAAGCGAGATTTCAATGATTATGAGGGAAATAGAGAATTGTCCTACGAAATCCTCCACCTTTTTAATAACCCCTAGGTCCCATGCAACCAAAATGCCACCGACAGCACCATAGGAAGGAATCTTAATCCAAGAGGATTACTTCCGCCCCAATACACTATGCATAAGCAAAGGAACAATCTTCTCCTTCTTCGTTTCCTGAATAACAATCAAATCCGGCTTATATCTTCTCAAACATTCTTTCAGGGCACTTTATTTTTCCAATCCACCCAACCCGTGGACATTCCAGGACATGATCTTCATAAGGTAACCACTCCTTTGCCCCTTCCCAACCTTGTTGTTCTATCCAGACTACCCGTGTTTGTCCCGTCATTCATATCCCAAATCAAATTTCGTAACTCCCTTTTGCCTTTGTTGAGATTCTTCTTTTTGGGTTCAGGGGACTTCTCCACAGGTTCCTTCAAAAAGTCAAAGAACAAAATTGGCTGGCCCTGTAGATCCACCACTTTCAGACCCATACTTTGTATAAAAGTGTCCATCCTAATGGCGTCCGAACCCTTCCATCCCGCATGACCCTTCTCATCAACCGCAACTATGTTCTCACCATACCTATCGACCGAGGATAGCTTATGACATTCCAAGTTCGAACAAAATAACCGCCCCTCCATATCACCGGACACAAAGGACTCGATAAGAAGACAATCTTGCGGATTAGCATAAAGGGGAATGAAAGAATTTGAAACATGAGAGTCCACCGAATTGGTTGGGAACGTACCTTTACCCTCAAGGGGTTGATTGTCAGAGAAAGAAGGATCAGAAAAAGGAAAAGGATTTGCAAACTCTCTAAGCATCCCTTTGTCCTTTGACCCGATAGTTGTGATTGTGTGGCCTCCAGGGTCATCACCAAGGTTTGGCAAAAAGCCCTAATCAGAAGGCTGTGAGACAAATCCCTTAGCCCCAGACAAGATCATATTCGAATCCGAACACTCCACAAGCCTCCCCTGTCTTGAAGGAGTGAAGAAGTCAGAGCCAAGGATAACCTCCTCAGTTGCCTCCACCTCCGAAGCATATTCCTCAGATTTGTTGTTTGACGCAAATACCAGATAGTTCCCCTCTCTTCTCACCTCCTCCAGCCCCACTGGATTAGAAGAGCTTTGTACCGACAACCCCTCCTAGTCCTCATTCTCATTTGCCTTAGAGGATTGTAACACAGCAGGTATAAGAGGATGAAATTCCGGCATAGCAAAGCCCTAGCCATCCAAAATCATCGTTGCCTAAGAACAGCCCTACACCGAAAACCCCGTCAATCCATTCGAACACTCCACCCCTCCCTAAGCACCAATCAGCGACTTTGACTTCATCCACCGCACCTTAGATGCTTCACCACCCCCATAAAACGATTGCATCAATCCTCCTTAGTCGTAGCCTATAAGGTCCAGGTCTTCTCAAAGAAATCATCGATCACCTACCTAATCGGACGAATAGCAAGCTCGCCCATCTCCTCCGCTTCCTTCTCAATCATAAAAAGGGGGAGCACCGTGTGGGACTTAGGTCTCCATTCCCAACGAGATGTCGCAAGTGTTTTAAGAGGACCACTAGCTCGCTCAGAAAGGCCCAAAAGCCCTTCCGGTTCAAGAAGGGGTTTATTGCGCTATCCCAAATCAACCCCAAGCCCAAAGGCCTCCGTTCCGTTAGATGACACTGGGCCCAAATTCACAACATCCTTATTGGATCCGAGCCTAGCGAATTCCCCTGGCCCATCAACAACGTTTAAACCTTCCATCAATTTAGTAGGAATTTGATTTGAAATCCGTAAAGAGGAAACCCTAACAGGATTTGACCTGATCCATCCTTTGGTTAAGAGGTCTCCCCTCTCATCTAATGGTCCTAAACTTGGTTGTTTGTCCCAATCCATGACCCCATCGCTACCCAAGAGTAAGGGTCCAAAATGGCCGCCGCAGTTCCCATTGTAACCCCAAACCCCCTGCACTTCCGTCTTCCCACTCGTCACTGGTGGTAGCATCAGAGTGGTTTCTAATTCAGGTAACAAAATGAAGAGCTCTCCATAGGCGTTCCATTCAATCGTCCTCGGGATATCCATCAACTTCCTAGAGCCAATCTTCATCTTGATTGCAGTAACGATCTCCCTGTCCATAGAGTGAGGTCCATCTCAAGCAAACCACCACACCTATGCCCGATCTCCTTGAAGTTGTTCGGTGACCAATCTGAAATTGAAAGCCCCCATTTAGGGTCCTTTCCAAAGGGCCTGAATTTTGCGGGGGTTAACTTTCCATTCATTTAGGGTCACCCTAAATCCTTTTGGGTATTCCTAAAACAGTTTACATCACTCCAATCTATTTGAGCGAGCCCTAAAAAAATAAAAATAAAAACCCTTTTCACCACTTTAGGGGCTTTTCCAAAAGCACTAAAATTCTCTTGAAATCCTAAACACCATGGGGATCAGTAATAATGACCTTTTTGCTTAGTTCAAGAATCGGACATGTGAACTAGAGTCTGTCAAGGTTGATCTAACAAGTTGAATGGAAAAACTGGAGGCGATTGTGATGCGGTTGGTTGGGACAGTAGAGAGTTTGAGCATGGATATTTAGGAAATGTCGAAGGGCAAAGAGTAGGTTCAGACTGGGTGGTCATCACAGCAAGTTGTGACTCCTAAGCAACATATCCCTTCACCTTCTACACCAAATCCAGGCCAAAGGAAAGAAGGTAATAGGGATAACATGGCAGAAACTTACTTCTCCACTAACAATCCTCTAAAGGCCAAGTCCTTAATTAAACTTATAAGCCCTGGACCCTCTAGAAGTGCTAAGAATTCAGCCTAATCCAAGACCAAGACTCCTTTGCAGACCATGACAAGGTGTGACAAGCTCCCAATCAAATCAAGAGTCAAGAATAAACGGCAAATGATGCTGGATGGCTTGCGAAAGAAGTCCATTCTTGGACCTCCCCCTCATGACTCACCAATCTTACATAGTCAGGATCAGATAGTACGTGGTAGCAACAACAACAAAGAGCTGGGAGAATGATGCAACCAATTTTTTTAGGCTAGTCTGTGTGACACGCCAGAAGAGAGCCAGATTCAAGATTGTAATTTACTAATTTTTAAATGTTTTTGTTGCATTAGAGAGGTAGGAAATAAAGCAAGATATTGCCAAGACTTTAAGAGCTTTAGGTGAGTTTTATTAGTTTTTTTTATGTTAGAATTTTGGAGAATGGAACCCACAAGGATTGCTGATTGTGTATAAGTTTTAGAGTCCTTTTTGGACTTTAGAATTTGACCCTATTGGGGCCCACATAAAGGTTGTACGACAACCATGGAAAATCCCCCAAAGTTATGTGATATTTTAAATATTTGGTGGGGTCTACCTTACCAAATCGTGAGCTAAGAATATTCTCACATATTTTGTGGATCTTGGACTCATGTGGGGTCTATTTGCTTGGTCAACAAGTCAAGGGGATTGGAAACTAAATATTACTTCTAAAATTTAGGAAAGTTACAAAAGTAGAAATTCAAGATTTTAGGAATTTATTTTTAGAAACTACGTTCTTTATTTTACAAGTTGTAAGCTTATTTAAAGGCATGGAGCTATGAATAAAATTCAATGAAGTTTATGAACAAAGACTAGAACATGTGTGAGTGTGGTTGAGGTTGTGACCTCCCTCTCTCTCTCTCTCTATCTCTTGGGTCGAGACAAGGTCTCCCCTCTCTCCTACTTCCCTCTTCTCTATGTGAGGTAAGTGTCTTTCTTCTATTCTAATCTCTCTTCCTTCTTCTTTTCTCATCTCTAATATTTCTTTTACTTTGCTTTTCTCTATATTTATCCATCTTCTTCTTTTCTCTTCTTTTGTTCTGTGTCACCCCATAGTTTATTCCAATACGTGGGAGGGGGAGGATGGTTGGAGTGAGATGGGGTGGATACTTCTTTGTGATAGGCTGATTTGGTTGTGAAAATCCCCTTTTTGTTTGGATGCTAAATAATTCTCTCTTGACCTTGGGAGGAACATAAATGAATTTTCTTTATTTCACTAATCTCATTTTGGGAGAGGAAGGGAATAAGAGGAGAGAGGTCCCACTTTCTTGTAATTGGATCTATGATATCCTTAATCTTTAATGAGTTTAACTTGGGGGGTGGGGAGGATAATTTGAAGTTTTGGAGATTTAGGATCCAGGGTCTATCCCAGATCTATATCTCATCTCCACTGTCCACTTTCCGAAGAATTCCTTTCTTTAAAAGCTCGTTGCCTTTAAAGAGACTTTTCCAAGCCTAAAGCAATTGGACTTGGTTTTGAGTTGAGTCTAGAAAGTTTTTATTTCGAAAGTAGATGAACTTAAGACGTTTTACCCAAAGGGCTTGGGGTTTTTGAGTTATTCTCCATGCTTGTTTTGCTAACAGAGTGAGATTGAAGGCATAGATGTCTCTAAAACCAAGGCAGTCTTTCCCTTTATTTTGTTTAGGATATTCCATTTTATCCAATTAAATTTCCTTTTGGCTCCAACAAAATTTTTATTGCTTTGCATTGGTGTAATTGTAATTTTTTTTTGGGAATGGCAAAGCTAGACAGAGAGTAGGAAGGAGTGGCAGCTGCAACTGCTTTTAAGAGGACTTCTTTCTGCGCTTGGGAAAGAATATTGCTTTTCCATCATTGAATTTTAATTGTAACTTCATCTTTGATGAAAACAAGTAAGGTTGTTTTGTTTGTTTCCTATAGAAGTAAGGCTTTGAATGTTTAATAGTTTGCCCGGACACTGATCCAAGTCTTTCATTGTCTCTAGGATAGAACTTGATTGAATTGCAGAGACTTTCGAAAAGATGTAAGTCATTTACAAGGAGAAGATGAGAAATAGAAGGGCTATTTTGCTTACTTTTACTAGAAATTTGATTGTTTAACTCTTGAGAGGAGAGAGATGCGGATAGGCCTTCTGCACAAAGGAGAGATTGGGTCTCCTTTTCTAATACCCCTAGTAGGGGTGACATGCTTACTTGGGGATCCTTTTATTAGAACTTGGTAAGTAATCAATGAAATGTGGTTCCAATTCGAAGTTCTCCAGTTCTCACTGAAGCCTAACTTTTCCATGATCTTGATAATGTATTTCCCACTTGACTTGAACAGAAGCTTTATTCATGTCTAATTTGAGAGCAAATGTTGGGTTGAACTTGGAAATATAGGATTTTGTTAGCTAGTTATGATGTTAGAAATTTGACTATCTTTGAGGAAAGTATTTTGATTTGGAGATATAATTTCTGGGCAGACCTGTTTCATTCTATTGGCAAGAATTTTTGATATAATTTTGTAGTATGCATTGCAGAGGCTTATAGGTTTGAATTGGGTGATGTTTTTAGGCCTTGAAATTGTTAATAGTGAACAAATCAACTCTCCCAAGACCTTAAGGTGTTAGGACTTGGGAGATTCATGAATTAACATACTTCAACACCCCCCCCCCTCAAGAGTAACACTGTCTCTCTCTCGTGGGAACACTTGAGGAACCATGTGTGAGTCCACAATGCGTGCACACTCGTGCAGTACTACATCCAGGAGAATACTTTTACTTCCACAGGGATTTGAACTCACAACCTGGTTTGGCTCTGATACCATGTTAGTAGTGAATTAACCAGCTCTCCCAAAACCTTAAGGTAATAGGAGAAACAAGAATTAACGTACTTCAACAGAAAATTTTGGGGTGAAAGTAATGTAAGTTTGATTCAGGTTATTATTATTGATTGTGTTTTCGAGAAATTCCAGGGTAGCATCAGCGATATTAGGACTCATCGTTTCCTAGAATTCTTGGAAGATACTCACTTGGATGCTATCAACCCAATAAGCCTTTAGCATACCAAGACTGAATTCAGCTGATTCAATTTCTTCCCTAGAAAAAAGGAGTTTCTAGTAAGTGTACATAGACGAAAGAATTAAGACTTTATATCTCTAAATTTTTACTAATCTAATCTAGATTTTTTTATCCCATTGGATTACTTTTTCATTAAATAGTTTACGATATCTTCTTTTTGAATTGGGGGGGGGGGGTTTAGAGTTTAAATAGTTCAACTGAGCTTTGATTCACAGATGGAAAGGTTACTCTTCTGATTGATCCCCTGCTGGATTATGTTCAGATGCAAAACTGATAGGTGGAAGGTTTAGTTTAGTTTATGTAACTAAACAAGTAAAGAAAGCACTAAATTTTTGTAGTTTGTCATGATTGATTCTATATGATGGCATTTTATTGTTCATTATACCATTCTTGCCCCATCTTGTATTCTTCTAATGTTTTAAGGTTTGCATCAATAGACATGGCAACTCTATCAAGAAGGAAAATTGATAGAGCTGGTGGATCCAGAGGTAGGAGAATACTCAGAGGAAGAAGTCCTCAGGTACATCAAGGTAGCCCTTTTCTGTACCCAAGCAATGGCTAGCCGAAGGCCTACGATGACCCAAGTTGTTGACATGCTCTCTAGACACATCCGGCTCAATGAGAAGGAACTCACACCCCCAGGTTTCTTCGAAGACAAATTGGGGCCCAGTGGGACTGCGTCTTCATCGAATCAAAACTTGACATCCTCTACCACCCAAATGTACAGCTCTCCAGTCACTATTACTGAGGTGACTCCTAGATGATCTAAAGCATAATCTGTATTATCACTTTTACCAGCCCCAAAAACAATTTCTTGGGGGTGGGGTGGGTGTGGGTGTTGGGGCATAATTTCTTCTGATTTTTGTAATTGGGTTAATGGTTGGGGCTGCAAGAGGGTAGCATTTTTACCTCCTTTTTAGGTCTTGTTTTTCTAATGCTTAAATAGTTATTTAGAGGTGCTGTGAGTTAAAGCGATTAGGAGATGCAGTCAATTTTTGTCAGGTAGTGGGTAATAGTGTTTATTCAATTAAACATTGCAAAAATCCAAGACAGGGGCATTGTATTGTTGTGGTTCACAATAAAAACAGTTTAAGATTAAAGTGACAAGGGAATGGAATACTACCCCCCTCTCTCTCACTCATTTTAATGAGCATCTAATTATGAACGGTTTTTCCTTTTACCCTACAACAATATCTAGGAAGAGATCATCTACTACCATGCAGCAGGCAGCCATGATGAATGATGGGTTACACCCTTCAGACAGGTAGAAGTTAATGATCCAATCGAAACTTTCTTCATGGATCATAACCTGAATGTTGAGCTGACCAGACACAAATAAAATATTGTATCCCTTGCTTTTGTTTAGAGCATCAAGAGATACAGACAGTAAATACAGATTAAGTACATCAATGGGACAGTCTCATTCAATTGATGCTTTGTTTTTTTCTTGTGATCCAAAAAAGAGGTATTTTAAAATATAACGGTCTGAATCCCAAATGTGCTTCTTTCAATTGGTTTATGGAACAAATGTTATGTCCAAAAAAATAAAATAAAATTGGTTTATTACACATGAATGAATTTCATCTACTTATTAAAAAAAAAAAAAAAAACTCCATCTAGAAGAGTTTATTCCTTCTACTTCATATCTAGAGAAAGAAAAATGTTATCCTTCAGAATTTAAATGCCCCATCTGTTTATCAAATCCAGACATTCAATCATGGAACCTATTGATGGACCATAGTCAAAGAACCACACCAACCAGACATCTCAACCAGAAGCTAAAATGGTAGAACTTGCCTTCTTTAATGATTGGGATTACGACCTTTTGTACAATCTACCATCAACCCAAGTGCAGATCCTCTGCGGTATGGTATGCCGCAATTTACATTGCAAGCCCAACCACATGTAAGAAAGATGCATGAAAGGGTGTTTTAAGGAATACACTCCCTACAGACCAGTACAGGTTTGTCAGGAACGTATATACCAGAACACCCAAAATAAAATTTTTCCTTTCACCTGGTTGGTCCTGCAATGCAATTTTCCCTGCATAATGTGTAGGGATGATCTTAATGTGAAGGCCTTTATGCAAAACATCAAGACCATCAACCATGCCCATAGCTTCACTCTTTTGATGGCCATTGAAATCCATCCAAGACAGTCTACAGGAGATAATAATCTTTATTCAATCAGGTTCCCATTTATAAGAGGCATCGTCACTGAAATCCAATTGAATGGGGGTTCCCCCAATGTCCGCTTCATGAAGATGGTTGGGTAGACCCCAACAGGTCCATTCTAGGAAAGCATGGGTTCCTTTACCCTCTTCAAGCAGTAATATGGAGACCACGAAGCAACCAACAGAGTTCAAGGTCCTGTCCAATAGCTACGAAGAGGGGTGGGGTGGAGGTGGATACTGCTAATGATTCCTGTTTGTATTTGAAACCCAAAAAACCCACACCAACAAATAAATTTGATTCTTTGAAAGTAAACCTTGGGAAACGAATTCCTCATTTAATACTGAGATTCTGAAACAAAAAATTGAAGTAGACTTTAACATTGTAATCCCAATAAATCCTAAGGCAAAACGACGGGTAGCTCTACGCAGCCCACACTGCATAGGCCATCAAGTGGCCTAGACCTAGCTGCTCTTATTCTCAGTAATGAATGACATGGCCAGATAGCAATAGAAGATGCAACTCATTGAAAAGAAATAATAATAAAAAATAATAGGAAGGAAAAAAAATTGTCATATGGCATCACCCTCATGCAGCAGAAATTGGCTCTGGCTCTGCTGCAAGCTTGTCCTCAGCTGGAGCGGGAGCCTCTAGTTTGTTTGAGTCTGGGGCACCATTTGTGGTGGCATCTTTAGCAGCAGGTGCATCTCCAGAAGCTGCTGTGTCTTTGCCATCCTTGGCTTCCTTACCATCTTTTGCAGGTGCAGGTGGCGGTGGTGGTATCATGTGAGGTGGAGGGGTGTGCTTCAGCTTCAGGAGTATCTGCCGCATCCTCGAAAGATCAGTAGGTTTACCAGGCTTTGGTCCCTGGATGACCACAACTGATGGCTTCTTTTCTTGCTCTTTCTTCCCCCTCTTCTTAATATTGGGGACCTCATGAGGGATGAGCTCTGCTATTGCTTTCCAGTACTGTTTGTCCGCATTTTTGTGGAACTTCTCTTGATTGACCAAGTACAACTGTCCCAAACACAACACCATTTATATCTTAATAAAAAACCGAAGGTACAACAACCATAGAAAGAAGAAAACAGTTGGAGAAAAGCTCCTTGGCAGTTCTACCTTCTCTCTTTCTCTATTATTAGTCTTGTTAGTCTCACAGTTAAGTTTCCTTTTCTCATAGAAAGTTCGTTTATATTCATCAGCTTCATCAATAATCTGGTTCCGCATTTCCTTCTCCCTTTTCTCCTTCTCCTCAAGCTGAATGGCATTTTGGCTGCATCAATCGAAAGACAACGCTTACTAACATTTATAAACTTGATAGGCAAGCAAACTCAAAAGGTACTGACATAGAAACTATTTTCTCATTCTGGTAGGACCTGGAAGAATTTTTGGCTAGTTACTTTGCTTAATGCACGAGCAGAATTACAAGTTAAAAAGTATCATAATGATTCCGGATCATAGGTAGTTTCTAAGATTACAAAAGCTCTCCATTAACTCGGGCAAAACCTCTTAAGAGTTCAAATTATTTCATGTTTAGAAGAGATGCAAGCAAGTCAATTGAAGTATTGTTTTCACGTGGTCACATTTCACTCCCCAGAATCAAGCTATAGAAGCATGCAAGATGCAAAACAGCTCATACTCAAATTAGATAGGCTTATGCAAGGGTATTTTTGTTATTTTGGTTTCATTGTTTTGTTTTTTTTTTTTTTTTTGTTTTTTTTTTTTTTTTTTTTTTTTTTTTTGTTTTTTAAAAAAAAAAAAATTTTTT
>JAOXJP010054003.1:0-15909 GCA_025762735.1 Platanus orientalis
AATGGCGGAACAGGATTCGTGTAGCCGACCCCAAATAGTTGGGATAAGGCTGTTTGTTGTTGTTGTTGTTGTATATGTAATTTTAGTAAATTTTTAATGCATTGTGATGCTTATCTAGACAACTTCCTAATCTAGACTCTCTTACCAAAAGGGTCATTACATTCCACCCCCGATAAGATCTACCTTGTCCTCATGGTAAAAAATCAAGGAATTTTTCCTGGATCTTAGATCATAGCTTGCAAGTTGCATCTTCTTGGATTGTCAATTGTTGACTTGACACTAATTGCATGATTTAATGATTTTGCTTCTTCAGGATCAGCTTCCTCCTCATTTGTGATGTAGGATGCATGAAAAAACATGATGCAAGCAGAGATCAAAGGAGATTAACCAAAGATATAATGGGATTCATAAAAAGAAAAAAACGAAAGAAATAATCAGGTAAAAAGAAAATTTCCATCAACCCTTTATATGCCAAGTTCAATTACTTTTAAAGAAACAAAAGTAGAATTAAATCCAAAACATACAAGTTCTGCTTAATCTCAGTTTCAAGAATCTACCCAATTTATCAACATAAGAACCTTAAAGAAAACTTAGGTAAACATGCAGTAGTGGATAATCAATGATGTAAGGACAACGGATCTCAATTCTCATATGGGGTATATAGCAGTAACCGAAAGTCAAGAACTCTCTGATTTAATTCCAGAATACTAAAACAAGAAGTGAAGACTAATAATCAGACCCACAGGCATAAGCAACTACTAGAAGCTGATCTAATAATGCCTGCAGGTATTGATCACATGTGTTTGGGGATGGTTTAATGAGCTGATACATGATTGATTCAAAGAAGGTAGTAAAGGTAGTGCTTAGGTAAAGGTTTCTGCAACAAGTAAGAGGGGTTTGAAGGCTTCAAAGGTAGGGGTAATAACATAAGGTCTGCAAGAATTTTGGATAGAATCAAATCTGGACACAGGGCCAAACCTGGGGAGAAAAAGACTTGCAGAACTTTGGGGAAGGCCAAGGTCTGCAGAAGGTTTCTTGGGGTTTCATGCTGGTCTGATTGATATAAACCTTAGAGGAAACCTGCAGAATCAAGTTACAAGTTGATTTGATATAGGGTTTATAGCAAAGGGCCACAAAAACTATCTGAAGTGTTTCTGATCTAAATGCTAGGTTAGACCCCAGGGAAAGACCTACAGAACCACCAGAGAGACCAAGAAGGTTGGATTTCTTTGTTTAGGAGATCTGAAACAGAAGTAGAGTAATTATATGGGTAGCTGCAGCATTTAGAAGGGTATTGGAAACTCTGCAGAGAGTTTCTTTAACATAATCCTTCAAGTTGAAGACAAAACAACAGGGTTTAGGGTTCAGGAATTCAAGAACACCTTCAAGATTTGAATCCCTAACTGGAGTTGGTGTTTTTAACCCTGCAGATCCAAGCAATATGGAAAAGAAAAGAGGAGAGAGAGAGAGAGAGAGAGAGAGAGAGAGAGAGAGAGAGGAGAAGATGACTTTGTACGAATGAGCCATGAGGGAGAATACTCGTATGAGAGTGTCACATATGATGGAGCTTGTGTTTATACCATTATTCAATTACTACACAATATGTACGGTATATGAATACAACAACAACAAACAACCTTATCCCAACTATTTGGGGTTGGCTACATGTACGGTATATGAATAGTATGGGTATACAATACGATACCCTAATGACACATATACCCTCCGAGTACATTTAAATACAATCTCCAACACTCCTTCTCAAGCTGGTGAATTGATATTGGTCATTCCTAGTTTGCTAATCAAGAACATGAACTGTGCTCCATTAAGGCCTTTTTGTAAATACATATGCAAGTTGGTCTTTGGTCTGAATGAATGGTGTACATATATTTCCCTTCTTGTGATGATCCTTTATAAAATGCCGGTCTACCTCCACATGTTTAGTCTTGTCATGTTGTACTGGATCATGTGCAATATTTATAGGAGCTTTGTTATCATAGTAAATATTCATGAGGCCAAAGTATTGGAAACCCAACTTTTGCTAACATCTTAAGCCATAAAGATTCACAAATCCCATGAGCCATTGATCTGAATTTAGCTTTTATGCTGGACCTTACAACCACAAATTCTTTCTTACTTCTCCATGTCACCAAGTTTCCTTCCACAAAGGAGCAATGACTCAAAGTGGACCTATGGTCAGTCCATGAGCTTACCCAATCTACATCAACGCATACTTCAACTTGATAATGATCATGCCTCTTGTATAGAATGCCCTTTCTAGGGCAGCCTTTTAACCTTATTTACAACTTCCAAATGATCTTGAGTTGGAGAATGCATGAACTGGTTGATTACACTTACTGCATAAGTGATATCGGGACATATTAAGGATAGATATATGAGGCGTCCTACCAACCTCTGAGATCTTGCATTGATAAGCCTTTCACTATCATTTTCCTTCAACCTGTGGTTTGCTTCAATGGGAGTACCACATAGTTTGCAACCAGTCATTTCTGACTCTTTTAATAGATCCAATACATACTCCCTTGGAAAAAGAAAGATGCCTTGTGTTGATCCAACAACTTTTATTCCTACAAAAGTATCTTAGAGAGCCCAAATCTTTAATTTCAAATTTATTTGCCAACTTTCTTTTAAGTTGTGCAATCTTCGTCTCATCATTCCCTATAACTACTATATCATCAACATAAACTATTAAGGCTATTTTCTTAAGACCCTGACGTTTAATGAAAAGTGTGGGATTTGCTTGAGCTTGCTTATATCCTGCATTTATTATGGAAGTTCTAAACCTTTCAACCATGCATGAGGTGATTTTTTTAAGCCATATAATGCTTTCTTCATCACACACTTTGCCATATGGAATCCTTGTGGTGCGGCCATATATACTTCCTCCTTTACATTGAACTGCTAGAGGGGATACCCCTGGTTAGCTGTTAGTGATATGAGTACTATGACTGAGTTCATTTTTTCCACTATTGTGAATGTTTCTTGATAGTATATGCCATAAGACTAAGTGTACCCCTTTGCAACCAACATCGCTTTGTCTCACTCTATAGAGTCATTTGACTTGTATTTAATTGCAAACACCCATTTGCAGCCCACTAACTTCCCTCTAAGAAGGTCAATCAGTTCCCACGTTTTGTTTCTTTCTAACACTTTTATTTCTTTTTCTATAGCATTCCTTCATTGTGGTTGTTGAATTGCCTCAGATACACTGCAAGGAATAGAGATAGAGGACAAGGCAACATAAAAATTGCGAAACGATGGTGATAAAGCCTGATATGAAACAAAATTGGACATTGGGTGTTGGGTACAAGTTCTCACTCCCTTTATGAGGGAAATAGGTTGGTTAAAAATGCTAGGGACTTGAGTAGAAATAGGATGAGAAGGAATAAGTATGATACCTGTCTTAGAAGGTTATTCCAAAGTAGACTCTTGGAGTGGTTCATGAGAAGGTAGGTATTTGTTTTTGCACATCATCTTGTTTATTTTCTTGTATATCATCATCTTGCTTCCTTCTCTGACTGTAGACTTGGATCTCTTTCTCCCCCTTTCCACCATCACAACCACTATCACAGCCACCACCATAACAATGATAAATGTGAATAGGAACTGGAAGTGGAATCGAAGAGGACAATTCTTCACTCATAAACTTCTCCCTCTGAATAGGTACCCTCTTAGTCCTAGACGAAAAAAAGGAATGAGTTAAAAAAAGGTGACATCTCTAGATATAAACTTGCGATTAGTAAGGGGATAATAATACTTATACCCTTTCTAACTCTATGTCATGCCCCGAAACCCGCATGCGGAAATCAGAGTATGAATATGGAAACACGTGTGGGGCGTCGTGGATCTCGAAGTGTGACATTTTGACTATTTCCTTGCGGAAGGAGTCCTTACTTAACTTACCTGAATTGTAGCATATATATATATTTTAATTTTTTATCTAACTAAATTTCAACGATTACCAAAACATTCGTAGCGAAAACATAAATATAAAGTAAACCATCATTGACAAGTGCTGCAGAAATAAGCAACATATACATTCTAAACTACGCAATGGAATGTAACTAGAAATCTCCACATCCATACTCTCCAGTTTAAACAATAATAATAAAAGACCATCTAACTGGCCATCAAAATCCCATCCGTCCACCTAGAAAGAACTAAACATCTAAATAAATTTGTCTCAATACGTCACTGTCTCATACTTGAGTGCTGAAAATATAACTAACATAAAGGAAATAACATAAACAGTCATCTCGTCCCTACGAACCATCTTTGGGATTGGACTTGAAAGCAACCACGTACTAGGATGCACCATCTGAAATGGTGTTAAAAAACATGGGTATTCGTGAGAGAACATACATAATGTCCCACGGAGTAAACCAGATATGCACGAGTAAGGCTCGATACCAAATTGGATCATGTGTAATATATATGAATCGAACTAGCTATACAATAGTTAGATTTTAATGAAGGTACCAAAAGAATTAAAGCCAAATTAGTAAAAGTCCATTACTGAAACAAATAAGGTATAACTGATAAGAAAAGTACAACATGCACTATAAATGTTTTCTACAAAATATTCATACATAGATAGGCCTTAGCACCTTGCAAGTAAGCTGCCTTAGTTAATAGATATTAAAATAGATTCATGCTCATGGAAGTTCAATACAACCCTCAAACCCGCATAACCCTTGAAGGGTTCTTAACAAAACATACCTCGGATCAAACCAACTTGACCCATGTAGGATCTCCGAACTAAACCTCGTCAAAACACCTTGTATCAAGTCCAACAGATTAATCCACATAGGGACTCTAACAAAACAAAATCATGTAGCCCATGTAGGGCCTCTGACAAAACAAACTTCTCATATAACCCATGTAGGGTCTTTGACAAAATAGAAATCTCAAACGGAACTGGTGGACATCTAGTGCTGTCTTCACCTATTGATGTGACCTAGTGGTAGGGTACCTGAAATGGGTCTTTCACCTATTAATGATTCCCGCTGATTGGTTCAAAACCAAATCCTCGAATACGATCAGTACTTTAAATCCATGCATATATAGGGTAGTATGTACTACATAAAGATACAATGCAAGAGAATTTTTTGTAGTAAAACTCATGTTTGAGACTATGTAAAGCCTATGTTTAAAACTAAATGGAAAGCAATAACTCATACTTACACCAAAACCAATTGCTCGGAATCCTTCTTCTAACTTCCCAAAACCAACAATAAGATAAGATTCTTAAACAAGACATGCAAATGCAGTAATGCTTATATGAGGCTCATTTGATATAGTATAAGTGGCTAAAATCAAGAAGGAAGTATAATAATAATATTAATGACCAATTAGTATGTGAAAATAGGATAAACAACAAAGTTTGGAATCAAATTAAGAAGGGACTACTAACTAGCAATAGCAATGTGAATAGAAATCTCAAGTATGGATAAATCAAGGTGAATATCAAGCATATGGAATCATATCATTCATTCCTTTTTGCATTTTATGAGGCTCCAATCTTACTACATTCAATCATAAAGAGAAACTGAAAATTATAATGGATCTATGGTGGTAGTACAAGAAGGTGGGTAGATCCTAACTAAAACATGCTCAAAACAGGGTAAATCGAGCAACACATATATATAATTTAGAACTTATGTTAACCAAAGTTCCTACCAGGGCATAATGGAAGAACTCCTTCTATGGAGTAGGTGAAATCATCAAGTTCTCATAGATTTAAGCAAAACGTAGTAGAAGTCTGAAATCTTTCCCCAAAAGACAATCAAAATGAAGGAAAGTGCAGAAAATCAAAGGGGTAGAGTAATAAATCACCAATCCTCCATAGATCTAGTGTTTGAAAGAATAAAGCTTACCAAACCTCAAGAACAAGACAAGCAAAGGATAGTAAAACCAACAACTCAACCAAACTGAAGATTATAGATGAATCAAAGAACGAAAACAAAAAGAGTAGCACATCATGTATGAAAACTCACAGTTCTTGATCTTTCTCCTTGTTTAAGCTCCTAAATCCTGCACAACCTCCTTCCCTTTCCTTCTCCTCTCTTAAAATGATGTAGAACTAGCATAAATTAGCTGAGATATGAAGATTTAGGAAGAAATCAAACTATTCTAACATATATTTAGAGTTGGGAGTGAAACTTATCCAATTGGGGAAAAACTCCCTCTCTTAGCTCAAGAGCTTTCCTAATCTCTCTATAACCCTTTGCCATTTTTGTTCTAATGACTCTAAATAACCTAAATGAAGTGTCATTAGGGTTTTAAGTTATCTAAGATGAGATCCCACATGTGTGGGGGTCTAATGAACACTTGCCACGTCAAAAGAAGTGAAAAAATCACATTTTTGGAGTTTTTCACTTAGGTTGGAGCACTCCATAAGTGTCGGAGCACTCTAGCCTTTAGTGGAGTGCTTTGGGGAAAGCCTTCGCTTTTTTAGCAAACCTGAGCCTTTCAAATTAGAGCGCTCTGAAGTTTTTAGCATGAACACTATGCGGTAATTCGGCTTTAACTTTGCGCACACAACTCATAATTGTTCTCCATTTGTTTTGTTGGAAAATAAACTCGAAGACCTGTTCAATAGTGTATGACTTGCACTTTAATTCTCTCGGGATTGGTACATGTGTGTCCAAGAAATTACCCCAATTACGCTCTTGGGACAACATCCGAACTTGATAGGTTCAAGCTCGAACTTGGGTTTCATGCTTCTAAATTGGTCCAAAGAGTTCCTAAGCCACTCTAAGGTTTGTCTAAATATGTAAAAGGATAATTTCACCCTTACCAGAGGCAAAATTACGACTTTGCCTTTTAAGTGCAACACGGGGTGTTACACCATAGCCTAAAAAGACACATTTGAGAGCCTTAAGGTCTAATTTGGAGCGATCATGATGCAACACAATAGGAAAGATACCATAATCTTGATGTAGAATATCTTAAGAGGCTCAAATAATTATTAGAATAAAAATGCAAAAACAAAATAATCTAGAATTGAATTTACACACTTGAGTAGCCAAAAAATTAGGGAAAACTGACAAAAGAATAACAATAATAGAGTTTAGAAGAAATTAGAATGAAAAGAAGAAGAAAGGAAAGAAAAAGACCCCAAAAGGGTAATTCTATAATTTTGGATAAAAATTTCAAAAGTTACCAAAATGCCCCTTTGATGGTTCAAAATATTGTGAAAATTTTATGATAGTTTTTGACATGTTTAAGGGTTCTATAGTTAAAAATTTCATGATATTTGGATAAGATTTGATAACCCAAATCATGAAATATCAGAAATTTGCAAGGATTCTTTAATAGAGTTTTGTGAAATTAAAAAGGAACTTTAAATTTTAAGAGAGAAGAATGAGAGTAGGATAAAAAGAAGGAAAGATAAGAAGAAACTAAGAGAAAGAAAGAGAAATGTAAGAGATATACTTTGAAGAAGAGGTAAGAGAGAGGGAGGGTGAGAGGTACTCACGTGTGCACCTTGGTGTGTTTCAACCCACATGGAGAGAAAGGGGAGCCGAGGAGATGAATTAACCCTTAGAGAAGAGAACATGACCACAAATACACCTTGAGAAATCACCCAATAATTCAACACAATTCTTAAAATTTTTCACTAGTTTAATCAAAAGGAAGGGGTGTCTTTAATAGGCTTACATCCTAAAGAATTTATAACTTTCTAAAAAGAGTAAAGCTTCCTAAAAACTACAAACTTGAATCCTAAGAAATACTAAAATCAAAACTTGCTAAAAACATGAAAACTTCTAAAATCCTAAACTTTCTAAAATATACAAAACTTGGTGTACAAGTTTTCCTAACTCTAATATTTGCTAAACATCCAAAATTTCTTAATCTGAAAATTCCCAAAACATGGAGATACCCAAGCTGTCACTCAGCCACATTGTGGGTCCCATACTTAGACTTATTGACACAAAACAATATTCACATCATTCACTAATACCCCTTCAATTATTTGGTAATAACGTTCCCAAATCACCTTGGATTTTGTGCAATCTTGGTCGTTAGAAAGGTAATTGAATAACCTCTCTAATGACACCAAAATCAAGCTAGAAAGCCAAGTTTTGACCCTTGAAAACTTGGTCTAAAAATAACTTATATGATTACTCTCTAAAAGAAATCTCAACAAAACTTTGACACAATTGGTTTTATTTCATGTACACATAAAATAAATTTCCCCTCCCCTGTAAGACTCTTATTAAGCCCACATAACATTCTTGCTTAAATCTATCTTAATCGTGGGGCGGCACATACCTACGTCTTGTTTGATTGTTTGCGTCAGATTAGAGTTGGGTACATGAACATAGGAGATGTAATATAATGTTTAGGTGGAAGTAGAAACAAGGTAGAATTGGGGGACAACACTTCCATAGGTGATTTGAAAGAGAGGACATAAAAGGGCATCCCATTCATGAGGTAAACTGCAATTTAAATAGCTTCGGACCAAAAAGGTTCTAGGCACAGTCATGGTGAACATGATTGCACGTGCAGTCTTGAGAAGATGTCTATTTGTCCTCTCTGTGACCCGATTTTGCTAAGGAGTGTCTGGGCAAGTGGTCTGGTGAACAATTCCAACTTTATAAAAAAAGAGTTAAAGTCTCGAGAGAGATGCTCTCCTCTATTGTTAGATTTTAAGACTTGGAGTTTACTGTTAAATTGAATATTAATCATAGAATAAAAGGATTTGAAGGCAGTACTCATGTTACTTTTTTCCCCAACAAATAAAGCCATGTGGCTCGCGAATAGTCGTCCACAAAACTAAGAATGGAACTGAACTCTTATTATTATTGATTAAATAGATTGACCAACGATGTTTGGCTAGTTGACATGGTTCACAATAAATATCAAACTTAGGAAAAGAAAACTGAGATAATATCTTTCTCAATACAATAAAGGATAGATGAACAAGTCTTCAATGCCATGTAAGCAACTCATCTGTTGTAGAAGGAGAATATTACGGAAGTAGCTACATGCGGATTCGAGTCCAGAATATATAAGTGTTACCCTAAATTTCCTGGCTGATTATGTGTATAGGCATGCCAGTGTCACATGGACACAATTTGGTCTTCTGTTTACGAACTTAGGCACCAAAATAAATTAAACGTTTGGAAGAATTCAGAAGAATTAAATTCTAGAAGATTTATTTGGCCACCCTTTGTGTTCAGATGATCACGAGGGGGAGGGTTCTTCCCTCTGTGAGTATCTTTTTGCCATGTAAACAAGGACTTCCTACTTTTTTTACCTTAATAACACTTAAGAAGACTTAAGAATTTAAAAGAAATAGACGAAAGATTTAGAGAGAACTTACATCCGGGATGATCCCAATCATGCAACACAGTCAGTTGCAGAGCCAATACTACTTGATCAAGCAAACTTGGAAGAAAGCCATGATTTACTTCTTTTGATTTGATGAATGAACAAGGAAAACTTTTATTTCTAAGTAAAGTTTGTACAAAGCAGCAAACAATTCTAACTACAAAGATGTGCAAAGTAGGAAATTTGACTAGGGATTTAGGTAAGAATTCTATCTAGGAATTGAATACAAGAGTAGTTGTTGTGATGGTGTGCGACCCCTTCTCTTGAACCCCCTGCCTTCTACTTATAATACTTCGATTCGGTTATTGGCCATCTACATGTGTCATTCTTTCATGCCTTCAACAATTAGATAACTTCCTTCGTAACTAAGGGCTTGACACATCATCTGATAATTAATTCCTCCTAGATCTTCCAATAGGGATTTGCCATGCATTGATAACCGTTCAGGGAAATCTTTCTTTTGTTCTTCCACCTGTCCTAGTTGGTTATTTTTTAAAATTTTGAATTTTCATTAAAAGAGATCTTGATGATGATTACCATGTTGTTTTTCTAAAACATTTTGCCACGTGGCCTATTGTCAGCCAGTCATTATGGTGGTATTTTTATGGTGTAAACAATGCCCCCCCGTCATTTTGAATTCAAATGAATTTTGAAGTGATGTAATGCTCTCAAGCTGTGTGAGATGTATTCCATATGTCTCTTCCAGTTTGAGTCCCAAGTCTTTTCTACCTTTTCCACTCCTATTCTTGAGGGATTTACCTTGATCCTCGAATTTCCTTTCACCTCACTTTCTATAAATTCTGAGATCCTCTTTGAACCCTTTTTCATTCCGCTATCTTCTTCTTCAAAACTCTTTCTTCTGAAAGTTTGAAGATCCTGAGCTTAGCTTTCATGGCGTTTACTAAGCTTCATCTTCTTTAGCAGCTCCTACCATTTCTCTGTCTTCTTAGTTGGAAAGTCATGCAAGCGCCTCAGAGATATCGACTCAAGTACTTCTTTCTATCAATGATACCCCTACACTTGGTCTTGCTTATTTTTTCTTCTCTTCCCGAATCTTTATCTTGTTGAAGTATATTAATTTGTGTATCTCCTAACACCTTAAGGTTTTGGGAGAGTTGGTTAATTTATTGTCAACATGGTATTAGAGTAGGTTTGGTCATAGGTTCAAATCCCGGTGGAAGTATTTTCTTGGATGTAGTGTTTTGTGCATGTGTACATGTTGTGTGAACTCATGCCTAGCTCCCCAAGTGTGTTCCCAAGAGAGAACAGTGTGCCTCTTGAAGAGGGGTATTTAAGTATATTAATTTTTGTATCTCCTAACACCTTAAGGTTTTGGGAGAGTTGATTAATTTACTGTCAACATATCTTCCCAGTACCCTTTATATGATTCAAAGGTGTTATTGTTGGCTTGTGAGAGTTTAGATTAGGTAAAATGAAACAAGAAACAATTCCTTAAAATGTTGGCCTAAAACTCACAACTAGTGGATTGATTGGATGGCACGAGTCCAACCCCAATACAATCGTTTATGGATGGATGAATTGGGGATTAGAGAGTGTATTCTTCTATCCCAGTTTATCTTGCCCATGGCTGCAGCTACTTGTTTTTGGTACAGTTCTTCCAATTCCTTCTATTTTGGCTGTGGCCTAATGTCTCCATCCTTATTGGATGTTTCTTTCTTAACTTTTCTCCCTCCTCGTGGAGAAGTCATTTCGGCTGATCTTTTCCCCGCTCCTCCGATTCTGACTTTGACTATGTTAATACGAGAGAATCCTTCAGTATATTCACTCTTAAGGAAAAAAGGAAACGAGTACTGTTTCCCTTGAGGAACATTGTGCCTTTCTCCTTTTCTGGTTTTGTAGGTATGTCGTTTGTCCTCCTTCTAGTTGCATGACGAAGGAATATAGTTTAGTGACTGCTGCTATGGCAAAAGGTAGGAAACTAACTTTAGACCCCTTCTTCCTCACCCATCTGTATAAGAGTTTGAATAATTTGAACCAGAAGAACCTTTGTAGTGCTCGTGGTCCCCTCTGGTTTTTTACAATTATGGTTGTATGACTATTTTCCTAATCTCAATGCTTGCATTGCCAGACCTCCCCCCGAGCAAGATTGTTTGTCTTATGGCCAGAGATGGGTAATAGTTAGGCCACGTTTTCTCCCTTTCAAGCAATGCTTCGAGTTCTTCTATGATCTTTCAGTAGACAAGGATGGTATGTTGTTCTGTCCCTTCCTCCACCGTTAGTATGATCCTCTTTGGTATATTGGCAACATCTTTGATTTTCCTTCTCTAGCTGATCAAAAAATCTTCAATGAAGTTTGGTGATCCTTACTCCCCATTACTTGCATTATGGAGGAATTTATGACCAATTGAACCAAAAATTGGGGTTTGAATTTTATGCACCCAACCAAATTGCCTGACAATTTGGTTTCTGTCAATTGGTCTCAATTTCTCAATTTTTCTCAACCAAGAATACTCCCCCTCATCTTAGAATAATTGTTGCCCCCTTGGATGTTTTTAGTGTGTTGAGTGACTTCAGTAAAGCTCAGGATTCTTTTGTAATGACTGACGTTCCCCAAAATCCTTCATTTGTAGTGAGTTAGTATAAAGAGTGGTGGAAGAGATATTTTTTGTGGCCACCTTCTGCCGTTATGTTTTGAGCAAAATTTTTCAACTCAATTGCGTGCCAATCTCTCCTGATAGTGAATCTGTTCTTATGAATCCCGAACCATCCACTTCCTCCATAAATCTTCTTGCAACTAATTCCAAAACTCTCCTTCTTGTTCCTATTTCTCAGCTTCCTTCGAAAGTAACTTCTAAGACCATTAAAAGGAAAGGTTCCAAAAAAGAAATGGTTGAAGAAACAAAAGCTAAGGGGGCTATCACGAAATCCTCCAAGAATAAAGGTAAAACCATTTTTGTCAACACTCACTATTCGACCATTAAAATATAAAAAATATTTTATAAAATAAAGTAGAACCACTTTGACACTGAGGAGGAAGCTGAAAACAAAAGGAGGTCTGGGTTAGCTGCGAGGAAGGCGAATTTTTAAGGATGAGTCTATGAAAAAATTCTTGAAGACGAGAACTCCAAGAGAGAAAAAGATGCGTATTTACTACCTTTTTGGCCAGTTCTTCCAGAGGTTCCCACAGCTCCTTTTGGTGTAACAGACCTAGTTATTCCTCCTCAAAAGGTAGGAGTAGAATTTGAAGGACAATATCTTTCTGATTCTCATCCTGCCTTAGAGGCTGGAAATGTGTCAATATAGGATGATACTCATATCTTCCTTGGTGAAAGAAGTCGTTTTTCTTTGTCTGAAATCTTTGTATCTCTTCTTTACTGACTCTTGTTTTCTCATTTTCTCTAGAAAGGCTCAGCCTTTGGTTGGTACCCATTCGTCAGAACTGTTAGCATGAGGACCCCTTCCTTCTAAGGAGAAATCAAATGTGGAGGATTTTGAACCCTTGAGCAAAGGGAGACGACCATTGGTGAAGCAAAAGGATCTGCCTTCATCAAGTTCAATTTCTTCGTTTTAAACGAAGAATCCTGGAAAGTTGTAAGATTTGACAGAAAAAGAAGGCTCATCTGGCTATCCGATAGAAGTGCCAGCGGTAGTTCCACCATTTGAGTCTTCCGAGCCATCTCCTCTAGGTCATTTGAAAGAAATTCCTCCGTTAGACCCTGTCAGTTCCATTTCTCAAGGTCACAGTCTTTCTAACCCAGATCCGAGTGTGCCCATTCTTCTAGTAGAGGAAATTGCTTAGCCCATTGTTCGAATGTCTGAGATGGTTAAAGATCCTTCTTCCCCTAATGATGATCTGGAGTCCATTTTTGAAGGATTTAATGCGAGATTCTTCTGAAGAATTCACAGAGTAGGATGTGGTTGTTTCTTCTTCTTTTGCAAGTTTGTCCTATGATCGTGATATTTAGCTTCGCCAAATCAAAGAACGCATTTTCTTTTTCATCAATCTGGGTTATTTCGAGATCGTCCTTCTTGGGAACCAAAAATTTGTGGAAGAAGTAATCCTAAGGTTGTCAATATTTCTTCCAAGCCTAAATATTTAGTTCACAAATTGGCTGTTTAGCTTTCCTTTGTGTTATCCGTCTCCAGAGACTATGAAAGAATTACTTCCGATTTGCATCAAATTGAGAACCAATCAACAGAGGAGTTACGTATTACTGCTCATATTCCAGAATTTTAGTAGGTAGTTAACTTCCTCAATATTGAGCATAAATCAGTTTCTCTTAAAATTACCGAGGTTGGGGAAGAAATTTGATCAATTGAAGTTGAAATTCAAAAGTTGAAAGCCATGAGGACGGCCAAGTAGGAAGAAATTGATGCTGACATGACAAAGCTAAAGGAGTTCGAAGGAAAGAAGAATGTTTCAAAGGGTGATATGACAACCACTCTTACGAAGAAGAATGTGGCAAAAGAACTAATGGAGGTGAAGGGCAAGAAGCAAGAATTTTCTAACCATCTGATTCGTAATATTGGGTCGTGGGAGAATTTGAAATATTTTCTATGGTTCTTTCCAACTAGGAGACCATTTCCCAAAGGCATGATCCTTCGTGCCTAACGGAAAAATTGTCTTTCACAGTACTTCTTCTTCCTCGAAAGATTTCTTTTTTGCCTTTTAATCTTATGCCCTAGCTACCTTTTGCTCATTTTCTTTCATAATGTCTAAGGTTCTCAATCTTAGCTTATCTACATCTTCTAACTCCAAAATCATGGCCTCACTAAATTCTTCCGGGCTTAACTTTTCTTGAAATGCTATCCTTATCGAAGGAACTACAATTTGCATTGGTGATATAGCATCATGTCTATATGTTAAGGTATATGGACTAGTTCCAGTACTTGTCCTTTTTTATGTATTATAAGCCTAGAGACTTTGTAGAACTTGATGCCATGATTTAGGTTTTTCCTTAATGGTATTTCTTAATAAATCTTTAAGTATTTTATTGGAAGATTTAGCTTGACCATTAGGCCGAACATAATAGGGTGTTGAATATAACATTTGAATACCAAAATCTCCCGTGAGTTGTTTTATGTCTTGGCCTGTGAAGATTGTTCCCATATCTGTAGTAATAGATTCAAGGAGGCCAAATCGATATACAATATTTTCTTTTATGAATTGGGTTATATGGCATTGGTTTACTTCTTTCATAGGTTTCGCCTCCACCCATTTAGTAAAGTAATCAGTAGCCATAATAACGTAGCCATGCATTTGAGAAGAGATTGGATTTATTTTGCCCATTAAATCCATCTCCCATCCCTTGAAGGGCTAAGGTTTTAGAATAGGGTGTAATTCCACCACATGTACTCGCTGTATAGGTCCATGTTTTTGGCATTGGTGGCAGGATTTTGCATGATTTATACAATCATCCATAATAGTTGGTTAGTAATAATCGCACATTCTTAATAACCATCTCATATTTATTCCTAACTGGTGTGCTCCACAAATTCCTTCGTGTACCTGAGCCATTACTTCTTTTATTTCTTCTTTACCAAGGCACCTTAACAACATTCCATCAAAAGCCTTCCTACACAGCTGATATCTAATAACACAGAATTTGTGGCAAAAAACTTTCCTCTTTTCTCAGTCTTTTGGCTAAGATCTTCAAATATTGCACCAGCGAATTCTCCAATTCGCTTGTTACAAGTCAAGACAAAAAAATCAATATGTCTTTCTTTTTCCCTCATTGAAGCCAAAGATTTTTTAACCACTTCCATTGTTCTTTGTTTCTCATCACAGGCTATTGTTAACCCTGATGCAATTTTAACCATTTCATTGGCCATTATATTCTCATTTTATTGTAGAAACTTTAATGCCACATCATCAAATATTTCTAAAAGTTGAACAGCTCTTGTATAATTTGATGTCAGTGTCCAGCTATTACACCTATGTTCCCTTGTTGGTTGTTTTATAACCAATTGAGAATATCCAGTTATTTCTATCACCTTTGCACCTAACTGCAGAAGGATTTTGAGGCCTATAATCAAAGTTTCATACTCAGTTTGGTTATTGGTGTATTCAAAATCTAATTGGAATTCGTATTCTATCTTTTTCTTGGACAGATGAATTATAACAATCCCTGCTTTAGAAGAATTTTCTGTATTTGAACCATCAAATTGTAGTTGCCATGGGGCATGGCTTATGGTGGGAATCTCAAAATAGTCTTTCATAGCCATTTCATCTACTTTCTAAGGATGATCTGCTAAGAAATCTGTCAAGGCTTGTCCTTTAATAGGCTTTTGTGGAACATATTGAACACAATATTCGGATAAAGCTAGAATCCATTTTCCAATTCTTCCACGAAGAGTTGGCCTAGACAACATATATTTAATCACTTCCGTTCTAGCTATCAAAAACACCGTATTGGCCAACAAATAATGTCTCAATTTTACTATTATGAAATGCAAAGTTAGGCATAATTTCTCTTTACGCGTATTACGCTTTTCAACATCATTCAATGTCCTACAACAACAACAACAAACAGCCTTATCCCAACTATTTGGGGTCGGCTACATGAATCCTGTTCCGCCATTCCACTC
>JAOXJP010054014.1:0-15909 GCA_025762735.1 Platanus orientalis
TTGTCCTAACACTAGCTATCGCTCCATCATACATATCCTTAACTATGTCAATATATCTACTTGGGACCCCTTTTTTAATCATATTGCAAAATGGGTAATATTTATTATTTGTATAAGTGCATAGTATGATCACACACACTATTTATTATTTGTATTATATATGTTGTCAATGCATGTGATATTGCAAATACATATGGTATTGTTTAAGTCGATTTCATTTTGTAACTCCCTTGAAAATATCAATGATATTACTTACATGTCAGTACACCTCTTATCTTATCCCCCATCTACAAAAGTTCATCTGGCCCCTCTTAACCTTTTGACACTGAAATATATAAGTATGTTTGGTTGTTATTTTTTACACTTATTATACCATGTTCCAGGGAGATCAAAGCCTGGCCGATTACATGAAAGATCGCAACTTCCCTTTAAACTTAGAGTCCATTATGTTCGGACGTTTTTTACAAGGATTAGATTCTATCGAACGGAATGCGTTGATCATCAAACAAATAATGCGTCAAATTATAACTTCTCTCAAGAAAATCCATGACACCGGTATTGTCCACCGAGATATCAAACCAGCCAACTTAGTGGTGACAAAGAAGGGACAGATCAAGCTCATTGATTTCGGGGCAGCTGCAGACCTTCGGATTGGAAAGAATTACGTACCGAACCGTGGCCTTCTTGACCCAGACTACTGTCCTCCTGAACTTTATGTGCTCCCAGAGGAAACACCCAATCCTCCCCCAGAGCCAATTGCAGCTTTTCTTTCTCCAGTTCTTTGGCAGGTATTATAACTTCTTTCTTGAAAAATATAAGGTAGCCATCATGTGAGAATTAAACTCTAAGAATGCTCATCAACAGCATTCGGTACATGTGTCATGGGCATGCAGGGAAGTTGAACCCACTAATTGTTGGTTTCCACCTAGGATTTCTAAATTGAAAATGCATAGTAATTACAGTAGTTATTGATATATAAAGAGAACTTATACAAACATTGGATACAGTCACCCAGTTGAGTTGATTTCTAGCATTAGAGATCGATATCCTAGGTGGGAGTCATTGATTGCTGAGTCTTGCATCCGGTATGAGTTCCATGTGTACTGGTACATATGCTACGATGTCCCATGGTACCTTATATTTTCTCCTATCAAAACATGGTAAGTTAATTCTTTGAAGTGCTAAAATGTGGTCTTTTATGGTTGATGCAGCTAAATAGTCCTGATCTGTTTGACATGTACTCTACTGGCATTATACTCTTGCAAATGGCAATACCTACCTTGAGGTCTACAGCGGGTTTAAAGAATTTCAATTCAGAAATAAAGACAGTTGGATATGATTTAAAGAAATGGAGGAAGTCCACTCGGTTGAGACCTGACTTACGGCTTCTTGATCTCGACTCTGGTAGAGGGTGGGACCTGGCCACGAAGCTTATTTCAGAGCGAGGATTCCTCAGACGAGGACGGTTATCGGCATCTGCCGCTCTGAGGCATCCATATTTCTTGTTGGGCAGTGACCAGGCAGCTGCTGTTCTCTCAAAATTAAACTTAACCAAGTAGCAAGTTGCCTGCTGATGTAAATATTACATCTTTCACTTCTGGCCCATTTCTTTAATTATTTGTCGATTTTTGTTTTGGATGGGTAATTTTTGGAGTATATATCCGTTGGTCCCAGGTCTAATATCTCAATGTCATTCTATGGGTCATTCTTAGGAGATCTCGTATGCCAAAAATTGATTGAATTGAATGGTTGTAACCATCCAGTCTTTAGATGCTTGTTGCAAGTTGCGACCATTCACCTAATCCTTTCCTGACTGTCTAATTGAATTTGGTAGTGTAGATGGGTACAATCATCTAATCTTGATGGTATGGCTAGTAGCTCTTCTGGGGCCAGTGTGCAGCATGGCTGATGGGTGCTTTGTATTTGCTTACATTAGCAGACTTTTCTATTTGTGTTGGCACTCCTGGAACAGAGTCACTATTCTTAACATCATTTGACCCAAAACATCATTAAATTTCTGCATTTTCCAACTCACTCATTTTCTCTGTTCTAACTATTTAATTCACTTATCATAAGCTAAAACTACATTGCTTAAATAATATGAATTTGAGATGAGTCTATCATGGCATGATGTATTTTAATTGATGCATAGTGCTTGATGCAGTAATGGAAGAAAAGGAGTAAGGGTTTTCAGACAAGAATGGATCTCCTGCTCGCACATACTTGAGCTTGCCTCCTTGCATTGGTTAAAGGTTATCTGCTAATTATAAGCAGCACTACTGTTCTTGCACCAAGTAGCCAAGGTGCCGCAACTTCGTAATATTTACAAACAAACTCTGGAACTTTCTAATGTGGGTCTGAATGCTTTCAAAAGTTACAGGAGCTTGCAATTTTTTGCTCTTTTTCTTTCTGAAGAAGAAGGAACCTGGCAGGAATTGAGGGTTTCTACAAGGCAGATGTTATTTTGTTCTTTGTTAAAAATATGTTGCTCATTGTATCTTCCAGTTTTATTTTTTGCCTTCTATAAGATATCTCTTCCACTCTCCCTACAAGATACAGCACATTGGACAAGCATCAATCTCAAAGACAGTTCCAACACAAGGAACATAATATGTGGAAGCCATGACCATGCCACAGTGAGGTCACCATTGGGATCAAGTACTTATCAGAAAAGGAAAAAAAAAAAAAAGAATCTTTGCCAGTATCTGTATGCTATCGAGATGTATTTCCTTTATACAAACAATGTAGTTGAATACCTGAACATGAGCTCTTCAATATATTAGAAATACTCAATTAGTTTTCTTTAGTTGCAACTTATCTCATCAATGTAATAATCTTGCTCATTGACATTCTTGTTTATAGCTATACGCTGGGGAAAGCTGACTGGACAAATGTTCCAGAGGCAAGTACTGCTAAAGAAAAAATATGAGCACAACCAAGCTACTTCTACACTACATATTATTCCTGCGGATTTTACAATTCTTCTTCCAACTCATGATAAAGTTTCAATGCAGAGGTACATAGGAAATGTTGAGGGCATCAAAAGCAATTAATTAAGTGGGAGTCTCACAGAATGCCATGCAAGAATATGCTCCTCTCATTAAGGATTTGTAAATTTTTGTCACTGCTGGATTTCAAAGAAATATGACTTTACAACACTACCATGAATTACTGTAGTTATATCCTATATACCAACGCAGGAGCCTCTGCCTGCAACAAATGATGGCTATCCAATCACGTTACATGCTAAGAGGCGCTTAAGCCTCTATATCATCATCTGTCATTATAATGTAACTTGATTTTGTATCTATGAGTATCATGTGTGCAGGTTTATTTCCAAATTACATCCTTGTCAGACTGAGGAGAAAAGGGGAAAAGAAGAAATCATCACCTACCAAAAGCAAAAAACGAAATTACAGAGTATCTCCTCACTTCACAAAACATGCAAAAAGAGATTACACTTCATTACCTTAATTTGTGTGTAATCCTTTTATTAAGTAGACAAATCCATGCCCTCCAAACTAAACCATACCAGCAGTAGAGTTCTCACCACCAGATCCACCACTTCTATCAAGATTCTCGTCCTCACCAGAGATTTCCTCAAGTGACCGGCCCTTTGTTTCTGGCACAAAGAAAGAGAAGAAGAATCCAGCCAAATTCACCGCGGAGAGTGCGATTATTGCCTTCTTGATCTTTTTTGAATCTCCATCTAGAGTATAACTCTGCACTACAAATGCACCTATTATAGCACCCGCTTTCCCTGCAGCTGCTGAGATCCCATGACAAGTTGACCGGAATCTCGCCGGGAAAAGCTCTGCAGGCACAATGAAGGTTGTGCTGTTGGGTCCAAAATTCGCAAAGAAGAAAGTGAACCCATAGAGGATGGCAAATAGCTTGGTGTTCCCACCACAGAATTCCTTCGTCATGGAAGGAGGGTTACACGTATCTCCTCTGAGGTCTTTATAACGGAAACCAACAATTGCCATGAAGACTGACATCAGGAGGAAGCCACCGAGTTGGATTATGTGCCTTCCAATCCTATCAATGAAAAACACCGTGAACCAGTAGCCAGGGACCGTCGCAAAGAGCGCGACTAAGAACATAGCCTTAGAGATTTTGAACACCTCTTCAATGGCATTCATTGTTGTAGGCTTCGGCAGCAGTCCAATTGCAGGGTAGACATCCTTCTGGGTGAGGTTGAGACTATAGAAGGCAATATCCAACAGGAACCAGGTGCTAGAAGTCCCAAATAGCTGGAGCCCATGCCTCTTGAGGAACTCCCTAGAGAAGAATTTGTATGAATTGGATTTGGTTGGAAGCCCAGTATTCGGATCACCCACATGTATGTCTTTTGCAAGGACCTTTGCCATGTCTGCAGCAGCCTTCTTGTGGTCTCCCTCGACCAGGGCAGTGAACCTTGCCGTCTCCGGCATCTTCATCCTCCAATAGTAAGTCAAGACAGCAGGGACCGCACCAAAAATGAGCACAATCCGCCAAACGAAGTCTCCCTGTGACTGAGTTGAGTACACGGGGTCACCATTAAAGTCTGGAGCAGGGTAAGCACTTAAGAAAGCCTTGGAGACGATCATGGCGACAGCCCCCGCAGCCAGGATACCAACCCCTTGCATGGCAAAGACTGCAGCAATGAACGCTCCTCTGGTTTTCTGATTGGCATATTCTGACATGATCACAGCTGAGAGCGGGTAGTCCCCTCCAATTCCAAACCCAAGCCAGAATCGAAAGAAGCAGAGACAAGTCATAACACTCTGTGCAGTGGCACCAAAGGAGAAGCCCGATGCCAGGGCGCACCCAACCATGGTAACAAGAGTAATCCCATAGACCTTCTTCCTCCCAAGCTTGTCTCCAAGCCACCCAAAGAAGAGCTGGCCAGCAAGGGTTCCACATAAAGCCACGCCAGTAATGGCATTATTGACATTGGGGGGGAGGGCTCCAGGCTTTTGATGAGATGGATCATAATAGTAGAGGCGACCCAGAAGCTTTGTGACAGCAGTGATGCAGAAGAGATCATAAGCATCTGTGAAGAATCCCATCCCAGCTATCACTATGGCCTTGAAGTGATAGAGCTGTGTCTTGGCATTGTCCAAGGCTGAGAAGATTACTCTGGTCCCCTCTGCCATGGCTTGAATTTTTTGATTTCAGAAGAAGGCTTTGATGAGTTTAGTACCTGCTAAGAGTGCGGTGAATGTATATATGAGTGAGTTTGAGAAGTTGTGGATGGGTTTCCTTCCTTGCGTAGCTTAGTTCTGACAGCTTTGCAAAGTATAACATTACAAAGAACGGCCTTTGTTTCTATCTAACGACTTGTTTGAAAAGTCGTTATTACCTAAGAATACTGGAAAGATATTCTTATGATTGACCGGATATTCAACCGGCCGAGCTCGGGGCTCGCTCAGCTATTCGGGCATCATTACTGGTCCTGCAGACCAGTCAACTCTGGTGGTCCACTCCTTGGGACTGTTAATCCTCTAGATATATGCACTTTAAAATCAACACCCCTTGCAATGTTCTTGAGGAATCCTTTACTTGTCCTAGTGCTACAAACACGGACAGGATATAAGCATATCTGTATCCGACCCGTTCCTTACTACGTTCTTGAGGTGTCAATCAATGGTACACCTTTAGAGGTCTGTCTCAAAACAGACAATCATTCATCAACAAATATTTTAATTTTACACTTGCCTTGCAAATTTTGGGTCATTTAAATACTTAATAGGGAACCTTGGGAGCAAATGTTCTGTACAGGATTTGGTGTCCAGGATGGTGTCTTGGACACCAGGGAATGACACATGGAAATAAATGGGTGGGAATTTGAAATTTCGTCTAACCTTACCCATTTTCTTCCACATGTCATCCCTGGGTGTCATCGTAGACAACATTTTCTTTCTACTTAATAACATTTGCCATGTTAGTGGCTTGGGCTGTCAGCATGAAAACTTAGGTTCATGAGAAACTACTTTATGCAAAAAAAAACTTAAGATTAGGTCTATCTCCGATTCATCCCTCCTAATACTCCGTAGTTATGTTCATCTCTCCTAGAGATAGCAATGACTTGAGAACCATTAAATTGTGAATTCGACTCAAGGGTTAAGAGTTTGCAATTAGTGCACGTAAAAGCAATTATAGAAATCCTCCGTTAAAGTGGCTGTTACTTCCAATATAGGAGAAACCTTTATTGTCTCATCTCTTTAGAAAAAAGATTTTGAGAGAGAGAGATAAAATAAAAAATTTAACCCACAAAAAAAATAAGAGGTATTTTAGAATACCTCGTTTTCTTCTTTTCTCTCCTCCTCGTGTTACCACCCTTTGGACCCCTTGACCTCTGGCATTGAAAGCAAATCCAACACCTAACCACTAAGGCCAAGGGAAAGTTGGTGTCATAACACTGACAAACAAATTATATTACATAAATAATTACAATAGCACATACCACTGAACCCAGCCAATATCGCATGTTCCACCTGAAATTCTGATCCAACGGTTGACAGCTTGATATCACCATACTCATCTTTACTAAGTTGTATACGAGCAACAATCTGAGTTTTATAATAACATCGAGGGTCACGGTGTGCAAAGGATTGAGATACTGAATCCCCTAATGTAATATCTGCCCAAAGATGACTATAGCCGTATGATTGATATGATCTCTCCAACCACTCAAAATATTGTGCCAGATTTCATGTGTTGTGCGACTCCCTTGCATTCAGATTCCATCAAACAGTTGGTGTCAAAATTTGGGGTTAGCCAAGTGAAAAGAAGAATCCGGGTCCATTAGATAGCTTTTCAAATGCAAGTATCAATTATTACTCAAATCTGTTTCATATCCATGTCCGTTTAAAGTGAATATGAACATATATGTATCTTATTCAATTAAATATCCCTTCGTTTGAAAAATATCCAATTATAAATAAATCAAATATATATATATATCTTAGTAGTTATATTATAATAATAGAGGTTATGTTACATTATAATAGAGTATATAAATACTTTTAACATCCACCCTAACCCATTGCCTAACTTAATGGATACAAGTATATTAACTAAACTAAATGAATTTTGTAATCAGACATATTTGTATTCGTATTGACATTCAATTAATTTAACAAATACGAATATGACCCTATGTGTATCTGATTTGATTAAATATTTGTTCATTTAAAAAATATCTGATTATAAATAAACCAAATATGGATGTACCAATATCCGATGATTCATATACAGTTTATTTGCATCCCTACTCCATAAAGACATCCAAGGAAGGTCTCACATAACAACTATTATTCTACCCAGACTGCATGTATGCTCTCCGAGTAATTTTTGAGTTTTTAATAGACAAAGCGGATAGTTTTTTCTAGTTTAATCTACAAACTCAATTGACTTGGCTTCTTAAATGTAATAATATGGTTTGTGCATCGTTTCGTAGATCATTAAGTAACAGAAATGCCTCTGAAGAATTTTTCTTCTTGAATCCCCAATGGCACTTCATAGAACACATGGAGTCGAAGATCACATGCCTTGTAGATTAAAGAGGTGATTTTCAATGGCGACGGAGACTTTGAGAAAACGACCCTATACCCATCATGTAGTCCGTCCTCTCTGGGAACAATTTCCATAAATGGCTTCCACCTCTTTCCCTCCTGTCCTTGTGGATGCCAAATACAGTTTTGTAGACTGTTCTAATGAAGGCGAGAGAATCAGATATCAATTGTGAATTCCTTCATGAGTTCGTTCAAACTACCTTCTGGAAAAGCAGACCCATGTATTGCAATATTGAGAATGCATTGATGTGTATGTTTGCACTAAATTTTTATAATCATACGTGTATTCATTTACTTATATGTAGGCTATGGATGTGATGTAAAATGGACTGTAGAAATATAATTCTTAGTACGTATGTGAAAACAGAATTTAAATCACGAGGGTTGCAAGATGATTTAAATTTAAACAACCATAACTTTTGATCTTGTTTTCAAGAATGTTCATTTTCATCATTTTGACAAACACTACAGCTTGAACAATCAACAAATGTGGATTAGGCCATTGGATTTGGACCAAAAAAATCCTTTCGACGAATTTTTTTAAGAGGAGAACAACTATGCTTGTTTGAAGAGGTTTTTACAACAAAAATTCATCAAAACACCTTTTCAAGCGAAAACAAGGAGCACTGTGGAGTCTGGATCCATCGGCAAAATGCAATGACGAATCAACACTGGTGGTAGGAAGCGATCACAGGAGTGTCAACGGATAACTGGTTACTCAACTTGGTAGGTATTGTACCTAATCATTAATTCGATCGACTTACAGGTGCTAGACAAATACAGTTATCTAGGGCATGATTTTGTTCTTCCTTTTATCTCTGATTGTTTGATCCTTTAGGCTGCAATTGGCAGCCACATGTAATAAATTCATTTCATTTGAGTTTCTCAAGCCATTTGTAACCAAAAAGGGATGGTTCAAATTAAACTCATTCAAATTAGCAGTGATTTGTGCTTGAGAACGTAAGTCATTTTATTTTATAGAAAACCCTAAGATGACTACATTTCTAATTTTAGTTAACAAATCAGTATAAATTTGAATGACTTCATTAGGAATTACACGATCTCCTACATATGCCTTGGGAATTTAAACTGAAATGAATACATTACAGAAGGCTGCCAAACAGACTATTATGAAAGACCCTCACATGAGTACCCAAGATCCGAAATTATGAGAATGAACAAATAAAAAAACTTCTAACCATTAGAGGGAGATGGATCAATTTTTACTAGGGTTCCACCAAGGTTCTCTGATTAAGTTTTCCCCATGACTTTTGTTGGATTTAAGTTCGTTGAGTCTGGTCAACCCGATTTAGTGTAAGACTCTCTCCACCTTAGCACAACCCAACTACCCGATACCAAGTTCGCGTCAAGACGACCAAAAGTTGCAACCCTGACAAATATAATCCTAAAACGCATCAAATCAACTTTCAAACATTGTTGATACACCTTTTGTTGCACGGATTCTTCAAAGCAGCCCACATTAGTATTGAATCAGACAACCAGAATTGTTCAAACATCCCCCAATCCATGGCCAACAGTGGCACATGGAAGGTCAGATGTGCACAGCAATCTAGTAAGGATTCTCAAGTTCCGGTCAAGGTTTTGATAAGCATTCACTACTTCTTACACTTGAATGCGCTCACGTCACCATTCACCAAGCAAAAAAATGATTACCTTACTAAACTTGCGTTCCTCTTCCAAAAATATATTTTTTAAAGTAGAAAATCTTCCAAATTTACGAGAACCAGAACTCGACCTTTAATTTGTAATTCTCATAGTAGCTCAAAGTCAAAACCGGAAGGAAAGTGGTGAGAGTGAAATACAACGCTTAATGAGTTCCACGAATTTCAGAGATTGAGATAAAGTGGACACAAGTCCAGATCATGTCCCAGCCTTCCGGCGTCCAACACGAGCAACAAAACCAGCCTTGATTGGAGCAACTGACCGCCCAGACCCACACTGCAAGAGACAACAAGATTTAAAAACAATAGGTAACAATCTCAGTAAAACCAAGTCCCATGCAAAACCCCCACCCACCACCACCTTAAATGTGTGCAGCAGTGCATGCAAAGAATCCCCCAGACCCATTATCCAATCGGTCCAAACTCCAGTATGGTAATCATCATATAATCATTCATCCTGTGTTTGGTTGTCAATTGGAATGAAACCATTTCATTTTGATTTGCCATAGTACCTGAGTGCATGAGTGCATGTGTCCCAACAAAAATGAATTGATTTCCATTCTTCACCAAAATATGAATTAACATAAATCTTCCCACTTAAACTCATTTGAACCATCACCTTAGGGCTTCAAATGCCATGGGAATTTAAAATGAAATGATTTCACTACAGGCCGCAACCAAACACAGCCTCAATCTATCACTTTATATCATAGTCATAAAACAGTAGTGGACATGGTTTTGGGTTAATAGATATAGTTTGTTGTTTTTATTGCTTGTATTATTTGTACATAGAGCTTTGCTTTTTTCAATAAAATATTGTCGTTATCCATCAAAAATAAAATATAATAGTAGAGGACTGTAGAAAAAAAGCATTTAAATTTGACAAAAACAGAAGATTATGACTAAGGAGGCCTCAGTTGGATTGCAGATTCTTCTATCATGACTGAGATACTCAAACAATGTAGGCAAAATCTTCGCAGATCATCATAGGCCTCATCAGAAAAAGGTGAAGAGAGGGAGAGAGAGCAATAAAAAATCCACAACAATCCCAAATCCTTCCACAATATATATATATATATATTTATATATATATATATATATATATGATGGATAACAAGTGAAATTTATTGAAGAAGACAATCAGGAAAGGAGGAGAGGAAAAGGGGGCAAGTCCTTACAAGATTTCCAAAGATTTCTTCATTTCATGGACAATTTAAATGTAGGTGCAAGAATAAATAGAACAAGGTGGCCCATCAGGACTACTTAAATGATAGGTTGAAACTTTTTGGTATTTATTGGGTAACCCTTGGGGATCAAAAAATCTTTTTCATGGATGGAAGTCATCAGCTTTCTTGGAGAGGGGAAAATTTTGGCAGATGGTTCCAGCTGCGGTGGTCCAGGCAGGCCATTTGCCTCAGAGAAATAACCAAGTGTTCATCCATTGTGCTGAACCATGTTACAGAGTTCACTCAAAGGCCAAGGAGTTCGTTTATTTCTGGACCTCTTTTGTCGTAATTTAAAGAGGAACATGTAAGTAAACGATTAGGACAGCAAAGTTGGGTTGTAGTGTTTCTATGTTCTTGTAGGGTTGGTTTTGCTGTCCCAGCCTTTTATTTTTTTTGGGTCTTTTCACTGTGTCTGTAAATGCTGTTCTTAGGGTTCGCTCCTGTTTCTAAGAAATCTATTCTGTTTACTTATCCCAAAAAAATAAAATAGAACTCAGTGTGTTAAATATGCAAATGTGCCAAAATATGTCAGTATTCATATAGAAATAGAATAGTAAGTGGATACCTGCTCGCATCTGAGAAAGAACAGTCGGTTCTCCTTTGAAAGAATAGTGTCTGGACTTTTGCAACCATTACATATTACATACTCATCTGGAAAAAAAGTAGCGATTAGGACAGGAGTGAAAGAATAATTGCATAAACAGAACAGTATGGCATGCACTCTAAATTTCCACAAGTGCTCTTCCAGCCAGGGGTGGCAATTCGTGTTGGCAGGTCGTGTTTGTGTCATGTCAAGTTAAGGGTATACGACTATATGGCTCAACCTGAACCTGACCCATTTATTAATCATGTCAAAGCGGGTAAACCAGCTTTAACCCAAATAAAACACGATTACAGTCAACCCTAACCCACTTATTTCACGTTGGGTTTGTGCCAGGTTCGCAGGTTATGTGGTAATTCGTGTTTGGCGGGTCAGATTTGTGTTGTGTCAAGTTAAGGGTATATACTTATATGGGACAACCCGAACCAACCCATTTATTAATTGTGTCAAAGTGAGTCGACCTGCTTTGACCCAAAACAGGTTTAAAATCAACCCTAACCCGCTTATTTCATGTTGGGTTTACAGGTCATGTCAAACATTGCACCCCTACTTCCAGCCAGAGTTGTGGCACTAACTACAACTAATCGTTGAAAACATGACATGACTTGGCTCCTGCCTGAGGCTGGCACACCAACGTTGTGAAACCATGGTGCTAGGAGTCCTAATATTGCACTTATCATCCATACATGCACCTGCCCCCTTCCAGAAAGCATTTGCTTCTATTATATACCATGTATGCACAGTAAGTAGATATCACATAACAATGACATACACCCAATTTTTAATTTTTTACAATTCTAAATTGTTATGATATAATATGGTATAGAAACTTACTGACATATCTTCTCAGAATCCCTTCAAAATTTTTGGGAGCAAATCTCCCCTTGACAACTAATCGTTGCTGCCCATCAAGAGATCCACTTGTCCCCATCTCAGCCAATAAAAAAGTCATGACATGCTCCGGCTGCCTATGCATACTGGAAAAGGATACAGTGTTAAAACATTAGTTCTTAAAAAAAAAAAAAAAACAAACAAACAAATCACACATTATGATATAACTTGATCCTTTTCTTTCCCTAAAAGGCAATAACAAACGGCACATTGCACGACTCTTCTAACAATAATATACTCAACTTTTACTACGGTTGGTACCATAACAGTAACATTTTTCAACCAATAAATTCACTACTGGGTTCAAGTCCAAAAGAGATAAAGATGCAATACATGCAACTCATGCTTAAACAAAACTAATACACCAGTAACTCTCCAAATGATTTATAATTCCAATTCTCATCAAAACATGATATCCAAAACAGCAAGCACACATATTATGAAGTAAGCACATCTATACGAACAAGATGACATTGCTCTAAAGGAAACAGAAGTATAAATAATTTTTATAATTTGCAATGATGAAACTTCATTAAACTCCAATTGGAAGGCCACCAATGCATCTTGTGCAACAGAATGAGTAAAAGAAACAAGTCCCACCTGCATAATAAAAAGTTCAACTATGAATTTGAAAGTAAGAAACTGCAATACACGTCACAGCATGACTTTAAGTGAAGTACTGAACTACCATCACCTTACACCCGTAAACCTGTCCTTGCATTGAGAGATTTCGTACACTGTTACGAGGTTTGTGCAAATTCCTTTGGTACATGAACATGTATCAACCCAATGAGCAGTTAAACAAGTTTCTGACATAATTTCATCAAAGATCATCACCTTAGTACCTTAAGAGGATCAATATAACATTGACCCTCACTTTGAGAGCTTTGGAAAATATAAACAGGGGTTGCACAACTACCCTTGTTGCATGACATGTCTCCTCAATGCACAGTTACATGTCACAAGAATAAAACCACAAACACTAGCCAATCATAAGCACGAGACAGTGAATCATAATGCCCACAAGACACTTAATCATAATGCCCTAGTAATCGTGCAAAGAGGAACTCAGCTCACCTTCACTAATCTACATTTAGTATCCAACCTTTGAGCTTGCATCGTCTCATTAGTCCTCCACCTTTATTAATTTCTAGCAATAATGATCTCCCCCTCCCTCCCATCCTCATTCTAATTTTTAAATTGGCAGGTTTCTGTTACCCAAGACTATGCAATGCTCAGATCAACAGTTAGTATCTTAACATTTGTACTGCACATAATGAAGATTCTCACTGATGCAGTAATAAATATAAATAGTAAATCCAAAGAACTGCATCTACAATCAGTAGCCAGTAATCAAGTAAAAGTTCTGACAAAAGAAGAACAAATAAAGCATAGTATAAGATGTCCAATCATACGTCTTGCATAGATCCATAAAATTCACAAACACTGTCTTTTTTGTGCCTTCACGAAGTACTTGTGGTGGCCTCATCACTGTCCTCCGTCTATCTCCTGCAAGCTCCGGATTATTCTCACGCAAGATGTTGAACACCCTGCCTAAAAGCTGCATTCATTAGAAAAATAGAAATTAATTAACAAAAGCTATAACCACTGTACAAATCTCGTTAGATGTAAACAACAAGGATATATAAAATGAACTACAATGACAATGACAGGTGAGACACAAAACCAATCAATATTCCTTTCCCAGCACACAAGAGAAGCTACAGCAACAACACAGAAAAATACCCAACCTTGCAATCAATACCAAGATCTATTAAAAGCAACGTTCTAGCTCCAAACCCCACAAACACCACGCAAATGAGAACACATAAATTTTATATGATAGAAATCCAGCAGATGAGCTTGAATTTAGAGGCATTTTGTTACATAAACACTCATTCAAATATTTGTAAAAGAACTTAAATATATATGAGTTATCACAAAATAAATTTCTTGTCTTCACTTAATCAAATCAGATGGCAGAAGATTAACTCTTCAATACTTATGAATCAAAATATAATGTACCTATGTAATTCATCAAGAGCATTCACACCCACTGTCATAAAAAAACAGATATGGTCAACAAACATAAAGCAATAGAGCTCCCCAAAAAAAGCCAATAAATTAAATAATTTAATTGAAACATAAGATGATGACCATAGTTAAAGTTTGGCATGCATAAGAAACTTAAGTAAAAAAATGGAACAACAAAATAAAGAAGAATCCAATTCTAGCTACATAAATATAAAAAACCACACCTCCTCGTATTCGTAATCTCGGTCACTTCCCTCCCAAGGATACTGCGCTTGCAAGACAATCCCCTCTCCTTCTTCATCCTCACCTACATGGTCTGAAAGATGAAAAGAAAACATTTCTCTTAGTTTCTATTAAATAACATCAAAATATTATTCCATAGATTTTACAAGCTTAGGTTAAAGTACTAATTAAATAACTCATTCAAAATATGACTATATACCGTCCAAATCTTCTACTGCATCCCCATTCTCGTCATTCAATGCATCTGTTTCTACCTACAACAACAGGACATCAGATATTACATACCACTTGCAGCCAGACAAGTCACTATTAAATAAGATATTAAGATGGTGCCATATGCGTGCTTAGATAGAACATGCCAACTTACAGGTTTCTTCTTCTTCTTCTTCAAACCAGAAAACGTATTTTCGAGACCATCTGAAACTGCATGTGAAGAACCCTATAAGTCTCCAAAGAACATCATAAAAAATATAAAGATAGAGTAAACACAATTTTCCTTTTCAGTTTGACAATAAATTCTTAGTTGTTGACGTCAAAATACCAGACAAATTTTCTGTTTTCTCAGCCAACTTCTCTACAGAGTCATCTGCAGGATCCTGAATTACAACCTTCTTCTTCTTCTTCTTCTTTGTAGGATCGAATGGGGCAAGCTGCAAGAAAGAAATAATAAAGAACAGAAAGTGAATTATTAAAACATGGCATACCAATCAATCGAATAAGCAACATGTGCTTTCAGCATTTCATGTAGTTTTTTTTAAAATATAAATGAAAACATACACATATCAACTAATCCACCATAGATCATGTATGATGCAAACAACAACATGTCCAAGCCCTAACCAGTCATGTCACAAAATAAAATGATATTCAAATGACCAATAAATCCCATTGATTTTCTCAAACCATTAGGCTTCTATGTCATATAGACATATACATCATAACTGAATAATATAATTAGACACTGGAAAAATAGATTTTCAGGGAGGAGAGCCAGAGCTAAAACTTACTTCTGCCACATCATCCTTCAAGTCAACAGGAGTATCATCTGCCATGGCTGTTCTAAACCCACAAAAAGAGTGAAATGGCAAGTCAGACACTATTTTCCAACAAATTTGAACACAATACCAGTAATCAGATTGGCAACTTTCAAACACAAACAATTAATAAATAAAAATATCATCAAATCCCATTTTAATGATTGGAAAATAAAATAAAATGCCAAATTTTCTCACATAAACAGAAACAAACTTACCATCAACCCCCACAAACAGGAAACTCTAAACCTAATCCAAAAACCCTATAATCCAAAATTCAGATGAAAACCAATTCCAAAAAGAAAGAAAGTTTAGATGGTATTTCATAAAATAAAAGATAAACGCTATAAATCCCAAACACTAGCGAAAAGGTCCAAAATCCTTCGAAAAAAATTTTGAAAATCCAGACTAAAATCATGAACAATGAAACAACGAAATCCCAAAAAAAAAAAAAAAAAAAACTAAAATAGAAAATAGAAAAGGTCAAAAGGAGAAATCAGAGACCGTAGTCCCTTTTTTTCCAACCTTCGAAAACCCTAGCGTCAAGAACCGAAGACGATGAAGATGCAACAACACATCAACCCTAAACCACAGAATCTAACGTCCAAAGGCTCTTGAAAATAAAGAAAGATGAAGAAG
>JAOXJP010054025.1:0-15909 GCA_025762735.1 Platanus orientalis
TAGCCAAGTTTTTTAAAACATAAAACTTTCTAAAACTTACTTTGTTAAAAACTAAGACTTAAAACTTTATAAAAAAACAATGTTCCTGTTTTTATTGACACCCCCTTAGTAATTTAGTCATAACTTTTTCAAATCACCTCGGATTTGTACAATCGTAGCCTTGTTAGAAAGACAACTGAATAACCTATCTAATGACACCAATATTAAGCTAAAAGTCAATTTTTGACCATAAAAAAATTGAGTCCAAAGTATAAAAAAAAAACAAGATTACAAATAAAAAAAAAAAAACTAAACTAATCATGACATTATTGGCCTTATTACAAACTTACCACTAATTAACGCTTCTAAAATACGAAAATAATATAAAATAAACTATTATACTAATAAGGAGGACTATTTATGGTCCTCTAGCTTCTTTTTCTTGACATGGTATGCTCCTGCATCACCATCTTTTTAGGGCTTTGTATTTGATTTAAGGAGAGAACTACTACGGACTTATTTTCAAAGATGGTTTTATGGTGTATTATGAGATGCAAGGAGTTTTCTTCTCTGTGATAAGAAACCATTTCTGGTTAAGAGATTGAAATGTATGCCTGAAGCTTTAAGTATGTGGAGTGCCTTGGTAATGCTCTAGAGCTTTGTCTTGTCTCTTGATCTCTCTAGTTAGAAGTCTTCTAAATAGGGCCCCATATATATAAAAGGGATGATTTTATAAACTTTGGGTAAAATCCTTTCATAATCGCCATTGAGTGTTAATTGAATATATCTACCTTGTTAGCCTAATTGATTGATTGAATTCATAACCTTGATTGAGTGGGAGCCAATGTAGGCTTGATTTTGGCCTATTTATGGGTTGATACATTTAAGGCTGATGTATAGATTTTGGGTCTTTTGTATGTTAGGGTGTATGCCCTTATTTGTAATTTGTATAATTTTTTGCTGCATACATACCTTTGCTTTTTATACATAATTACCAAAGTGTTACCATCGCATTAGATGTTTGAATATAATGAGTACAGTGCCAATCTAAAACATTCAGTACAAATATGTGTGATGTTAAAAACTAAGGCAATGGGGTAAGCTCACTATTGGGTTTTGGCAAGTTAGCCATAAGGAAACTTCCACATGTGAGTTAGTTTCCTTCTCTAACTAGGAGAAGTGGAAACATGCAAGTGTCTTTCCATGGACCCCGAAAGATTAAAACTCTCTAATATCCCTATATATGAGATATGAGAGTGGAGGAACATGAACATTTCATCTTAGATTTTCCCTTTGAAGGGTTTTTCTTCAAGGTAAGAAAATAGGGCTTTCTTCGTTTCTTCGGGTTGCCAGAGAATGTGAGAAAAGGATTTTTTATAGGGTTAATAAAAGTGAGGGAGAAGGATGCAATAGGGTTAAGGTCTTGGGTTCTAGGGTGAGAGCTTGAACAAGAGAGATTTATACATCATTTACTTTTTTCATATAGTGTAAAACAAGTATCTTCGTGGATGTAGGCATATTGGCAAGACCACGTAAAAATCATCATCTTGTGGGATTGTTGATTTCTTTGCTATTGTTTTATTCTTTATTGCATAGATTATGAGTTTTTTTAACCTATATCTCTTCATGTGGTCTATTAAGACTATTTTTGCTACACGAATAATTGGTTTCAGAGCTTTTGGTTTATGTTTGGGAGGAAGATGAAAGAATTAATGAGTAAATTTTTTTATTCAAAGGGTTTCTTTTTAAAGCTTTTGAAAAAAGCTTTCATTAGTCAGTTTTCTTTAAAAAAACACTTAGGGAAAGGATAGTTTCACTATTAAATAAAGAAAGGTGAAGTATTTATTAGTACAACATGGTTTATACAAAGCATTGTAGGGAATTGAAAGTCCAATGAGATGAAGGATGATTGGTGTTAAGACATAAAGGTGAATACAGTTAGCACAATTCATCTATGTTTTGCAGATAATGTATTGTTTAATGTTATGGACGAGGACTCGACACCGATTTTATGGGAGAAGTTAGATAAACTTTACATGAGAAATAGTCTTACCAACAAGTTATATCTAAAGCAGTAACTCTAAGGGCTGAAGATGACGAAATGTGTGAATCTATTAGAATACCTAAATGTATTCAACCAATTCTTGGATTAACTATACAAAATTAATGTCAAGGTGGAGGAAGAAGACAATGCTATTTTTCCTATTATCTTGCTTCTTGAGTTTTATGACTATTTGGTGACAACGTTACTGTTCAGGAAAGATACAGTGAAACTAGAGGACGTCATGTCATCACTCTTATATAATGAGATTAGGAGGAGACCAAACCTTAAAGGAGGTTAAGATTTTTGGTTGATTGATAAGGTAAAAAATTACAAAGGAATGCTATCTATGAGGGGATTGGGAATAGTTGGTCTAGGTCTGAGGCTAAAGGAAAGGATAAAGTGTAGTATTTTCATTGTAAGAAATATGGACACATTAGGAGGGATTGTCTATAACATGCTGATAGAAAGAAAAATGGCAATCCCAATACTGCGTTGGCAAAGGAACATGAGAAGTACATTAAATATGTTCTCATAGTCTTTAAAGGAATTTCCTACTTAATTGTTTGTGGTCTCTAAAAAAATTATGAAACCTAGGGAGTGGATGAAACCTTTTGTCATTACTCTAATTGGTAAGGATCAAGATACAATATTATGGCTTGACAGGTGGTACCTGGATGGTATCTTAATCAAAGCTTATGGTGAAAAATATCAAGCGCGAAGCTGGCTTGAGTAGATGATGTCTTGTTTCTAAAGTGTTTCTTGAAGGCCAATGGAATCCAACTCCAAAATTTTCTATAAGGATCAGGAATATTTGGGTTCTTTGAATTGGTGGTAGATATGCTGAACTATGAAGATCAAGATAAAGTTATCTAGACTAGCAACTCAACTAGAGACTTTATTTTGAATTCTCTATGGCTTCTATTTCGAAACCTTGCCCCTAAAGCTCATTAGCATGATGTAATTTGGTTTCCTAACAACACCCTAAAGCACAATTTTGTGGCTTAGAGGGTTATGATGTAAAGGCTTGTTACTCAAAGTTGTCTATATAGGGTTAATATCCTCTTAGTATCTCAATGCACTTTCTAATAGAACAATATTGAATCTTTGGACCACCTCTTCTTTTAATATGATAGACTAAGTTCATTTGGATGGAATTACGTAATATTTAACTCTCTTTCATAGATAAGTTCGCACTACCCTTTCTGAATGTAAATGGATTGAGCACTTCTTCAAGGAAATGGTGTTGCAACAAGAATTGTCAAGTTGGTGTTTAATGCTACTCTGTACCATAATTGGAGGGAAAGGAATTTGAGAGGATTTGAGAATATAAGCCAACCCAGAGAAAGAATTGTGGAGAACATTCGCTTTAAAGTTTATACTAAAATTAGGAAAGATAATGCCTTGCTAGCTAATGATCATTTATATACTTTTATTTTCAACAAAGGGGAAGTGCAGATGGTAGGGTTGCTGAATCAAGTTAGGATGTGTTCATGTTCCCCTCTTAGAACCGGATGGTAGTCTCTTTCCTATGATGGATCCTTAACCTCAAATCAGGCTAGCTATGGTGGTCTTTTAAGAGATGAAATAAGAGTAACTTTATTTGCCTATTATGGAATGGTGGATGCATATAATATTCTTTGGGTGGAATTATAAGTTATCGAGAGCTCTATCTCTTGCTATTCAATATGGATATACAAATCTTTAAATAAGTTTAGATTCCAAAATTGAGATGGATATTATCTCTTTTAAGTGCGTCAATCCTTGGAGAATTATTTTCCTATCACAAAAGATTTTCAAGTTTTTGTTATACCTAAAGAATTTTGATATCAAACATATTTGGAGGGAAGCCGGATAGCCCAAGGACATCCTTGCAACAATGAGCACATCTTTTGAAGAATAAATTTTATTTCCAAATGAGTTTCTTACATATCTCAAAGATGCAATATCGAGGAATGCTTCTTCATGTATATATACAAGATTGTAATTCTTTTTTCGGTGATCAATAAATTTTTACTTACCTAAAAAAAAGTATAGATATTTTTTCTTATAATGAATGGATATTAGATTTAAGTGATATTCATATATGTTCCAAGAAAGAATATTTTGATATTTTCCAAGAAAACAAATGTGTTGTTTCTTTAGGTAATGGGTTCACTTATGATTTTACAAGCGTTGGGACGTTAAAGATCAAGATGTTTGATATAGTTGTTCGTACTCTAGATGTTGTTGCATATGTCCTAAATATGATAAGCAATATAACATCACTAAGCCGGTTGTATTACATGGGTTATAAGTATTCAGCTACAGGTGAAACCATGAAAATCACATGTAGCTGTTAGGTTTTAATAAATGGACAAAAATGCAATGGTTTGTATCTTCTGATAGAGAATACAGTAATTAATGATGTTTCTTTGACTTTGACAAGTAGTTGAAAACATGGTGCACATACTAACAATCACTTGTCCAGGGTCTCTTTTGCAGTTGTGATAAAGACAAATATTTTGGGTTTTCAAGTGACAGATGATGGTGAAAGACTTCATATGATTGGAGACAACGGATCAAGGTCATTCTCTAGAGTTAACTAGGTGAGTTGACTTAAGACAACTACACATGTACATTGACCATGTTATGATTGAGTCAAATGGTGTTAAGACTGAATTGATTCAATGGTATGTATAATGGTGGTTTTTCAAGGCCAACAGTTGTTTACAATGATAGCAAACATGAAATGATTTAGGTTCAAAGTGGATGTGTGTTTCAGGTATATATGATGCAATGTTTACTAAGATGGACAAGTACAGGTTTTTCCTTAGGTGGTTCTAAAATGTAGGTTGAGGTGGAGTGTGGTATACATGTCACAAGTTCTGTATTTTGGTAAAGATGTATCTGGAGGAAACTTCAACAGAAAATTTTTAAGGTAACTATAAACATACCAATTGGTGTGGAGATTGTTGGGTTTCATTGGCAAATTTCCAGCCAAAAGGAAACTTCTACATGTGAGTCAGTTTCCTTCTCTAACTAGGAGAAGTGAAAATGTGTAGGTACATTTTCATGGGTCTCACAAGATTAGAGGTCTCTAATATTTCTATATGTGAAATATGAGAATGGAGGAACATGACCCTTTCCGTTTAGATTTTCTCTTTGAATGTTTTTTCTTCAAGGTGAGAAAACAAGGTTTTCTCCGGATTGTAAGAGAATGTGAGAAATGGGTTTTTCATAGGGTTGAGAGAAGTGAGGGAGAATGATATAACATGATTAACAGCTTGGGTTTTACAGTGAGAACTTGAGTAAAACAACTTTGTACATCTTTAATTTTCTCATATAATGAAAAATGAATATTCCCGTAAATGTAGTCATCTTGGTTAAATTATGTAAAAATCATTGTCTTATATGATTGCTGATTTCTTTGTTATTGTTTTATTCTTTATTGTACAGATTATGAGTGTTTTAGGCCCATATCTCTTCACATAGAATATTAGAGTTGTTTCTGATACACCAACACTAACATTGTAAAGAAAGGAGTATTAGGTATTTAAACATGATAATGGGGTATGAAGTACCCTTGTGTTACCAAAATACCTTGTCAACACAGCACCACTAACACCTTTTTGTTATGTCACATGCCTATTGGTAGTTTGGTACAGAATGTGGAATGCATACTCGATCTTTTAGACTGGCCAAGTGCCCTATCCATGGCAATCTTATACGAAACCATGTATTTTCCATAATAGCATCAACGAAGTTTCGAAAATCTCTGGAATAATAGAATACTAAGCTGAAACTTGCCACATTAGAGGATGGTGAATGACGTGGGGAAACCTTTTAAGCTGAAACATTCTTATAAGAAATTATTAGCAATCCGCAATTGAGTGGAGTCTCTAGGAGAACCTGAAAGGCTGAAACATATGGCTAAGGTACATCACTATGAAAAAAGAGTGCTTGGAGATGAACGTTTGGGGTTGTCTTGTACCAACGAGAGGGTCACATAAACAATAAAAGAAGACAGATGGTTGGAGAGCACTAAATACGATATTAATGGACGAATGGAATATTCAACAAAATATGTATTATTTTGGTATGATCATTTAGGTCCACCTGACTGTTGTATGGAAGGGAACTCCACAGGGATTCGGGAGGCAAAATCACATGGCACACTGCATAATTGTTGTCACAACCCCTAGCGTCCCTTCTGTGAGAAGATAATGCTGCAATCAGCCAATCACCCTAAAGAATGGCATTGACGTCCAACAATATAATAAATAATAGGGTTATCTCTGTTTCATTTGATTCATCAACATCTACACAGTTGCACGTGCTCCATATTCAAGAATCAAGATGAAGGCCGAAAAACTTGAACACTGCACTTATCATTTTATTTTTACCAAGGCCGGTGCGGGTGGTTGCGACATCATCCTCTTTTAGCTTATGCAAAACAAAAAACGAGGAAAATGTTCTGTGATGACAAAGTACATGTTGTAGGGTTTATGGAGTAAACACATCATGTGTCAATCAATGGAACACCTACATAGGCCTGTGTCAAACACAGACAATCATTCTAAAAAAAAAAAAAAATGAACGGTACAAGAAAAATCTTGGGCTCAGGTTTCCATGCCACTGACATATAGTGGTCTCTAAGGCTCTACTCGGTCATTTTGGTGTACTAGTGTGTGTAGTTGATCAGGCCGGCTTGGCAATCTATTAGATGTAACCCCTTTGATGGGTCCTCCACATGAGACGTTTTGGTATGCCCAGATACGAGGGTAGATGACCCTTAATTTGTACTGGTCTTTTCGTCACATGACCCAAGAGGTAAAGGAGATCGTTCAAGACAGCATCAAGAAGTATATCTTCCTGATGATGTAGATTTGATCGATCTCCTATAAGATGCTCCCATATCAAATTTTGGATCCCGTGAAAACAATACAATGGACGCAAAGCTGAGCTCACCTATGCCTTATTCTACCATTTGGGTCGGAGACAGTTCTTTAAAACCAAGGTTCTGATGTCATTATGGGGCAAACATCAGTCAACCCTGATAATGTTAGAGGTGAAAGCTATAATCTATTTATGAGAGAGAGAGAGAAGAAAGAGAGTTATTAACACGAAATGTCTTAAGAGGCTTGACAAAACCATCTGAGGGCAGCTACATCGTCACAGGCCAATTTATCTTGCCCAATGAGTCAAGATACAAAAGCGGAGTCACTAGACTTTATTGTCTGGAAATCAAGGAGTCAGGTGCCATCCCCAAAAAGTTCGAGAATATTTCATATATCGAAAGGTATATCAAGTTTGGAGGATCATTTTCTTGGGTTTATCATATTTCTTTTCATACTGAAAGCTCACAATTAAATGAAATAAACAACCCTCAGTTTGGTTGTCACTTGGAATGAATCTATATTTCATTTTGATTGGCCATGGTACCTGAGTGCATATGAGCTCCAACAAAAATGGATTGATTTCCATTGGTCACCAAAATATGAATGTTGCCATAAACTTATGAATCTAAATGAGGACCATATGAATTACCAAAAAAAAAAAAAATGATGATCATGTATATATAAAAGATGACTTCATTTTTAATATTAGTTAACAAATCAATATGAAAATAAATGAGTTCATTTTGTACCATCAATTTTAAGGTTTCAAATGCCATAGAAATTTAAAATGAATTGATTTCATTACAGGTGGTAATAAAACACAGCCTTAATAAAATAAAATTTTATGGGGTGGAGACCGGAATTCAAGGGATATCAATGCAGTGCAATTAATAAAGTTCTGTGTTCTGAAGTCCTTGCGCAAGTCACATGGAACACGAGAGAGAGAGAGAGAGAACATGGAACACGAGAGAGAGAGAGAGAGAACACCGGGCTGGCCGAATGCACGTGTGTAATTTGTGATACGCTATTAGAAGTTGCTGAAGCCTTCATGGATAATTTTGAGAAGAAGAGAAGATAAGGAGTAAGAAACGTAGAGAGGTTAAAAGAGGAAAAGCAGTAGGATGTGAGCAAGTAGATGGTTTAGGATTTATTTAAGAGCTGTTTTGGTTTTATTAGGCAATGTATTTTCCTTATTTAGGACCCTTTATTAGGATGTTCTTTCCATGTGTGTTTAGCTAGGAGTTATCTAGGAAATATATGGGAAGAATTCCTAGATTCTAAGATATATTTTAGTTTAAGAAATTTAATTGATTAGGATTAGAATTAGTTCCTTTCTTGAATTTTGGGATTATCCGTAAGACCTTGTAAGCCTATATAAAGCCCTTCAAACTGTGTGAATGTAATTCAGTTTTTATTATTGAAAGAAAATAATGAAAAGAAGACACTTCAACGTGTGAGGACCTCCATTTTGTTTTTCCAAAGCTGCTTGATGCTTTCTTAAATTGAAAAGAATATGTAGAATATTTTGATAGATTTTGTAAATTCTGTGATTGGAATTATTGATTAGTCATCGACTTCTCTCCATTTTTCTTAATCTTTTCCACCTGCATCTCATAGTGCCAATGAATGAGCTTTTGCTTCTGAGCATCTTATCTATGATTCGATTGCAATGAACTATTTGCATCAGTTGGTATTAGTGCTTGTGTTGCATTCCGACATTATGCCACAAGTAAGACATGGAGGTAGTGTTTGTAATGCCTCTTTGGAGGAAGTATATCAACGAGATAATGTAACAAGATTCGCACGATAAGTTGAAGTAGTGTAGTGACATTAACAATCTTGGTTTAAAACCTGAAAGGAGCTCCAATTTCACACTACATGAAGTAGGAGAGTGATGTAGAATCTAAAAACCCTTTGTTGATTTGGTATTTAGAAAGATGAGGCATCCAGTCGACAATCCAAAGAAATTAAGTATCACAAATGGTGGGATCTAGACATGCCAAAATTTCTAGTTAGTCTATAACTTGAAGGAATTTTTAATTGAATGAATACCATAGAAGAGGTCTTGAAATTTAAGAAAATTCTAGAACATAAATGAGTTCAATTACTAGTAAAAAGATTTAGAGGACAAGTTGTTACTTGGTTAGAAAACTAAACTCATTTGACCTAGACGCGGCGGTAAAAAGATTAGAAAAATTGAAGAAACACATATAATTGGCTTTTTTACGTCATAATTGCAATGGCAGGAAAAGGGTTCGATTTCCAATTTCTCCAGTTTTTGACTCGTGTACGACAATCTCTCTCATGTCACTATACAGACAGCAAAAACTTGGGACGGTGAGGTTTAATTTTACTCGTTTAGCCAATTTTTCGGCCGTAATCAAGACACTTTGGACGAATTCTCTCGCCAATGCCACATGGAAAGGCAATACTGCTCAAGAATATTACTGCATACAAGCCGCCAAAGAAATACTTAATGATTGTCATTGTTCCGGCGCCTGATATTGTCACGTGTCCAAGGTATAAGAGTATTGTTCCCAGAAGGATTACCTACATCAGGTCCTTTGCAAAAGTGATACACCTAAGCTCCGCAAGGAACTTTATCAAAGATTAAAATCGGCGAAGAGTTGAAATAATCTTTGGGTCATAGTTGGAAGATCCTTAATATCTTTATTGTGAGTGGTGAATTCTTCAAACAACTTCCCTTCAAATGGTAGCTTGCAAACATCGATATACTCCCAAAGCGGGAAAATTACAAGCTCTCCATATTAAACACAAAAAGTATTGGTGTTAGGACACCGTCTTGACAATGCTTCCACAAGAATGTTAGTATGTTTATTGAAGCTACCTATAGCGCATCTAAGGGTTTCAATCATCCCCACGGCTTCTATGGCGGTAGGTAACTCTTCAGACAATACTCTACCTGGGCTTCCCATTCAGGCCAAAAGTAAAATTAAAAGAACCTCTAAAATTTTTTTCCCTTCCATGAAGCTTCTTTCAAACAAATCTTTCAAATCTGGCTGCAAACTTTGGTGATGGCTGATTCGACAAGAGCTTCACTTTCTTCTACGGATGGAATAAGAGTATCATTGTGGCAGTAATGGGTGGCCCCAACACTGCGATCTCCAAGACGACTCCATCCTTTCCTGTCATTTACAATATAATCTAATGGGCTCAGAGGATGAAATGGAATGTCTATACCAAATTTAGGGTTGATACCAAACTGGTGGGATGGAATGTTTATAACAAGCTCCGATACCAAACTGATGTAGGATGCAATGCGAAAGCCTTCAAATAATTAAATATCAACTCAATAAATAAAATATAGAATTTTCAAGGCTAAGGGAAATTCATAATTTTTCCAAAAAGTTAGAAAATTATCAACATGCCCTTGACGTGCATAAAAAACTCCAAAATTCTATGGTTATTCCACGCGGGTACTCATGGTACTCTCATAAAAATTTCGTAAAATTTCAAGGTCTAGATATTTATTCTAGAAAACCCTCAATTATGCCATACCCGAAATTAACAAAAACTCCAAATTATTAAACACTACTTTGATTTCACTCATGCTTTTAAAGTACTATTTTTACCTCTTAAAATAACTCCCAAAACCTCTTGACAAGTGTTAGAATCAACCCTAAATCCTGCTCCACATAATAAAAAAAAATACCAAACCTTGCTATAATAAGGTGTGCCACCAACACTTATTTGAAGTTGCCCCTATTTAATAGGGATGGGTTTTAAAAAAGGAGAATGAACCCAAGTGGATCTCCCAAGGCTTAATAACACCCTTATGGAAGGGTTTTAGCAAAGACAGAGGGGTTAATGAGTGGTGATGAAAAATTGTAATGAAGGTTAGTTTAAATTCTGCAAAAAAAAATCTCAGAAAGAAGAAGAAGATGGAAAAAACCAGAGAAGGAGAAAAAGAATGGAGGAAAATCATATGAAAGGAGATGATTATGTAGAGAATAGAAATAGGATGAGGAGAAGATGAAGAATGTTGAAGAAGATGGAAAAGAGAGAGATGAAGAAATGTGGGATGGTAGAAGATAGAGAAAATGAATTTGGGAGTCATGACTTAACCACCAGAAAGGAGAGAGAGAGGTTTGGATCGTAACCCAAAATCACACATACATGTGCCAAATAATTTTCAAATCAATAATCAACTAATTTTATTCATGCCTAGATGCCATTTAAATAGGGATTACATATCATAGAAATAGAAACTCCTAAAACTCTCTTAAAATCTAGACTTGTAAAACTAAAATTTTGGTTGCACTTTTATTAAACTTACTGACCAAGCAAGTGGATCCTACATGATTCAAAATATCTCAAAATATGTGGGATTACTTTAGCTCACGTTTTGGTAAGGTGGACCCCACCAAAATATAATTTTTTAAAATAATTTTGGGTTTCTTCATGACTACCATACATATTTGATGTCAGCCTCATACAGTCAAAATTTCAATGTCCAATAAGGACTCTAAGTTCACATGACCAACAAAATCCTTCAAATAATTAAATAACAACAGTCCAATAAGGACATGCTAGCTTGCTAAGTTGGTAAACTCAGTGGGTGTTGTACCACAGAACTAGGTTCAAAACCCTTCTTCACCAATAATTAACTATTGAGAAAAAAAATTAGGGTTAAACAGACTATAACTTTGGATCCAATGATGTCTTTGAGTAGGAGGGTAAAGTAACATCTCCCGGCCCTCCTTCTCGAATAGTTCTCTTCTTTTGGGTGGCATTTTCTATACATAAAAAGGGAAAAAGAAAAGTAAGTGATTATAAAGAAAATTGTGAAATTTTATTAAGAATGAAAATTCAGTCGCACAAAAACATCTACGTGCTAGTGAACACCCATGTGTGACTAAATAGTTGTGCGAACGAACACCTATGAGCGATTGAATAAGTGCATAAATGAAAAATGATCGTATGCCCGAATGACTTATGAGCAAATGAATGACATATTCGGTTGCCTAAACATCATAGTCGTACAAGAAATTTTTTATAGCATTTCCCCTGTAATTGTCCATTACGCTATTGAATATTATCACAGTCACGCACAATATCTCACTAAGACAAGGAGTGCACAACTGGATGTGGCTCCTCAACTCGCGATTAAAGTGAGGAGTGCCATTTATGCAACTCACTAAGCCAACAGTCACAGGTCCAAGCCTTGGGGCAGCGAATGAGTTACTGAACACCTCATCCATCGCCAAAGATGAAGGCCGGAGTACTCGATTATGTTTCGAGTCCTTAAAGTTCATTTTTACATCAAATCTCACAAGATTGGTGTCAAAATGTTTGCCTTTAAAAGGTGAAGTCTTCTATCCGTATAGATTTTGGATTTGAGTCTTAAAAACTCACCTAAAATTGAGGGGAAGGTTTTGATTCAAGAAATTCAAGAAATGCGATTCCCACAGTGACAAAAAATGAGATGATGACAAAGCAATTGTAGAAGGGTGAGGAAAATTGTTGTGGGATTGGATTAGGATTTCAAGAAGGAAAGAATGAAGCTTGTATGTTTTTGGGTGCAAGGGGGTTTTGAGCTCCAAAAATGGTTAAGTTCTAGAGGAAAAAGACGAAGTGGGCTTTTATACCTGTAAGGGTATTTTTGTCCAGCCACTTAGAAATTTGAAAAGACCCGCTAAAATATAAGAGTAAATAAGACTTTTCAGTTGCCAACTATAACCAAGGGAAACAATGGAAATTCAAGTAAAAGTAACAGAAGAGATGTGCGTCAGTCATGCACCGTAACACATAATGAGTCTTGGAAAATGCATCATAACCACACATTTTTCAAGGGGGAACTGTTGAAACCAAAAATGTGTGATTGTAAAGCATGATCATCGTGCACTCTTAAGAAAGTTCATTTACACATCTTGTCAATAAGGTTTGCATGACTGATGCCATAAAGTCACATTCACCACCCTAAAACAGTTGTGCGACTGAGACAAATTTCATCTCAGTCGTGCATTATGGAACCAAAAGTTGGAATTTGACTCCAACTCTGCCAATAAAGGTTGTTTTGCAAAGCCACGACACTTGGACTTTCTTTGGGAACCTAGAAGTCTAATGGAGGTACAAACTCGCATGAAGGAATCCCTAATATGTACAACTTTATGAGACAATACATTCTTACCTCTAAAAGGACTCTTAATGAAACAAGGAGTTGTTCTCCACAAGGACTCCAACTCAGCTCATCTATGCATCTATAAATCCTAGCAAGGAACATGAATTTGGTACTCTTTACACTCTACTATTGTTTTCTTAAAGTTCTCAAGCTTTTGGTCTCAAGTTCAAGGTAAGTTGAAGCACCCATCTTCTTCATCTTCTTCAAATTTTGTTACAACAACAAACATCTCTCTTCAATAAGGCTGCAAGTTCATTCAACTTCTACAACATCCTCTTAAGAAGATATCATAGAGGCTCGTATCTTGAAGACACCCATGGGTAGATATGATTATTATAAAGCATGATTATTGTTCTTGAAGTAAGTCTTGTAAGTTTAAGAGAATCAATAAAGAGTCAAAGTTTCATCTCCTTTCTCTTCTTCTCTATACATTCTTTATTTTATGCAACTTTTGCTTGTTTACAATTTGTGTAACTTGAAATTAATTAGAGGTTTGTTGTCCATAAGCAAATTAACAAGATTTTTTCAAGAGTTTGGAGTAATTGTTCCCCACATAAAATAATAAATCAACCCTCTAAAGATTGGATAATTTGAATATTAAATTTCTATTGTTTAAACGGCATCAAAATTTGGTGTTATAGTGGGCATACGATTTGCAGTCCCACAATGAATAAAAAACAGGTGCTAAAATCTATATAAATCGTTACTCCATACATTTGGGGTACTTTTCATTCACTCTCCAACCTTCCAACTTTCCAAGTTCTAAAGTATCCAAGCAACTAAGCATTTAACAAACTTCCAATAGCTCTCACATTTTCAAGTTTTCAAGTTCTAAGAAGTCATCTTTTCTTCCTTGAGAGCTGTGCATCCAAGAATCTCTCTAAAACTCAAGAACACTTTGAAGTTCATAGCTGTTGCTAGGTGAGTTGAGTTTGAAGTTGTAATCATTTCTTAAATAAAGGTTGTAACATATGTTGATCCTCATGTTTTTTCTAGCTACTTTTTGTTAATGAAAAGTCATACATTCTCCTCATTCTTCTCTTCTTGATTGTGTTTTGCTTGAGTTGCATTGCATAATAAGGGTATTAATCAGAGGTTGATCATTCCATCAATGAAATGATTGTAATTAACAAGCTTCATATTTGGAATGAATGTCCATCACATTTCAAATAATAAATCAGCCTGCATACAACTAGATAATTTGTACACTGATTATGAATAGTAATGAAATTTGGTGTTGTAGTTTCCAATTTCAATATGTTTAAACCAGGGATAGGAATGGATCATATATCTAGTTGCTTTAGTTATGGATGAATTAATTAGATATAAGTTTGTAGATGCCAAGTAAGAACTATGGATGAAAATTTTAGAATCAAATGTTTCTTAAATAAAGTAAGTTAAAGTATAATTTATAGAATGCAATTGTAGCCAGAATATGAGTGAAAATGAGGGGCTAGTTGAGATTGATGACCAAGAGATGTCCTAGATAAACCACTTTTCAATCATTTATAAAGAGGTAGAAGTTGATGAGGATGTTCCTTGTAGAATTGAAACGAGGTGGATGAAGTGAGGAGGTGCTTCTAGAATGCTATGTGATTGATACATACCTTACAAATTGAAAAATAAATAAATTAAAAGGCGAATATAATATAGAGGAATTTTTTGGGAAATAAGAGAATGACACATACATATAATGATTATAACTAATAAGGTAATGGTAATTATAATATGGGTGCGTGGCAAGTTTTAAAAGGATATAATAGAAACTTAATGCATCCATGAAAACTTTGTAACAACACCAATAGGTGACATGATGAGGCAAAGTCGAATAATTAAGATTTTTTGGTCCTATTCAACAAAACCAATGTTGTATCAATTAAAAGAAGTGATATGGTGAAAGTTAAAAATTCCAAAAGGGTAAGGAGAATGCCAAAATGGTTAAAGTGAGTAAAAACATGAGGGCTTATTTTAATGGACGAACTGACTCTAATGCATATACAAACACATATCTTGGACCATATCATTCTTTTCCTCATTACTTAAACCCCAAAAGAATTTTTACCATTACCTGAAAATTGGCCAAAGAGACTATATAACCACTCATGATATTCCCTTCTATTAACCTAAATTTTCTGGTTGATCACGTATGTGGGCGTGCCAGTGCCACGTAGGCACAATTTGGTTTTCCGTTTATGATCCCAGGCACCACAATAAATTGAACATCTAGAAGCATTCAGAAGAACTAAATTTTAGAAGATATATTTGACCACCCTTTGTGTTCAAGTGATTATGAGGGGGAGGGTTCTTCCCTCTATGGGTAATTTCTTGTCTTATAAACAAATGCTTTTACAATTCTACCAAAATAATACTAAGAAGATTAGTAATTTAAAGGAAATAAGTGAAGAATTTAAAAGGAACTTACATTCAGAATGATCTCAATCATGCAACGTAGTTGGTTACAAAGCCAATATCATATGATCAAGCAAAACTTAATTAATGGAATGGAAGTCATGATCCACTTCTATAGACTTAATGCATGAAAAATGAATACTTTTATTTCTAAGTAAAGTTGTATAAAGTAGGAGATTTAACTAAGGATTATAACTATGAATTGAATACAAGAGTAGACTAATGTTGTGATGGTGTGCGACCCCTTCTCTTGAGCCTCTGTCCTCTATTTATAATGTTTTGATTCGGTTATTGGCCATCTGTACTTGTCGTTTTTTCCAAATCATCCACTGGTTATGTAACTTCCTCTATAACTAAATGCTTGACACATCATCTGATAACTAATTCTTCCAAAATCTTCCAATAAGGATTCGCTATATATTGATAACTGTTCTGGGAAATCTTTCATTCTCTTATTC
>JAOXJP010054045.1:0-15908 GCA_025762735.1 Platanus orientalis
CCTGATTCTCTTTTGTCCTCCTATTCACTCTAGGAGAAGCTCCCTTGTTTTCAATCTACCTTAAAAGGAACTCCCTAAACGTGTTAAGAAATTGGGACACCATTTTTTCTTTCTTATTTCCTTTTGAGGCCACATGTGTAGCCATTTAGGAGGGCGGCTGAACAGAGATCATCAATGGAGAGGTGCTTTCAACTTTGCAAGGAATCAGCATGTGTGTCGGTGCTCAATTGGTTTAATTACTGCATGGAAACCACATAGGTTATGAGCTCAGCATACTGAAACAATATTTAAAGAATAATAACAAAAAGAAATCTAAATCAATGTAGAATTGTGTACTAAAAATAATTGCATTTGTATGTTCAACAATCTTCTTCTGCAACTAATAATCATCGCCATAAAATGCCAAATCCATGTAAAACTAACCCAATTTTCAGCGTCCAGAGAAATTCCTTTTACTTTTTGTTTGAATTTAGTGTTAAAGAATACTGTTATATACATGGGGTTGAGTCCTGGCTCAACTGTATTGTGACTGGGCTTCATGTTTAGTTACAGAATTCACCCAATAAAGCCTCCCCCACATATGTGTTGTGTGATAACAAATAATGTGCATAGAAGTAAGAAGATCAAGGAATTCCCAAAAGTAGAAAATATTACAGGACCTTGATAGATTTATTTTAGGAAATAAAAGATAGTTTTGGGAAACCACATTTTTCCTATTCCAATGTGCAAATCAATAGAGTAAAACCAAATGGAAATAAAATGCAATATATAATCACAATAAATAGCAAAGCAAATAATAACAAAAAACACACAACAATATGCCAAGATTTGTAATGTGTGGAAACCAAAAGGTTAAAACCATGGGACACTTGTTCAGTCAAAATATTCTACTAAATAAAATATGAAATGGGTACAAGATTTGATCTCACAAATACAAAAGATTACACCAAGAAGCCTTGAGAAGAATGACCCGAATTTGTATATGTTCACAATCCCTTGAAGAAACACCAATTTTCACACATTCTCATTCAATCTTCTTTTATTCTTCCCAAGAAGAAAACCCACAACTTCAAGACACCAAAACAAGAAGAGGAACCTTACTTTTGGATCTTTAATCAACCAAAAACATAGAGAAAGAAGACCAAACCCAAAGAGGATGTCAAACCTCCCAAACTCACGGTTTTGCCTCTATATCTTTCTTTTTTTTTGTGTTTTGTTTGTTTTAATGTGTTAAAAGACACTTCTGCCCATGTGGTTGTGGGTCCCACCTCCCATGAGGGGGGATGCCCAACAATCTCCCTCTCTTGATTCATGAGGAGGAGTTCACCCTACCCATGTCTACAATGCTACAACACACTTCAAGTTTTACCTTGGGTAAGACATTTGTCATCATATCGGAGCCATTCTTATCCGTGTTAATCTTCTCCAATGATAACAACTTGTTTTCTAAAACATCTTGTATCCAGTGATACCTCAAATCTATGTGTTTGGACATAGAATGAAAGCTTGGGTTCTTACTAAGGTGGATGATACTTTGACTGCCACAATAAACAATATGCTTACTTTGATTCAAACCTAGTTCTTGAAAGAACCTCTTCATCTACATCATCTCCTTGCAGACTTTTGTGATGACAATGTATTCGGCCTAGACAATGCCACACACTTTTGTAACTTGGACTGCCATGGTACTGCTCCCCCTACATAAATAAATAAATACCCTGATGTAGATTTTCTAGAGTCAATTTCTCTAGCCATGTCTACATCTGTATAATTTTCCAAAAAAGGTTTACCACCACCAAAGCACAAACATAACTTTGATGATCCCTTGAGATATCTAAAAATCCACTTAATTGTTTTCTAATATTTGCCTAGATTGACAAGAAATCTTCTTACTACACCAATTGCATGTGCTAAGTTTGGCCTCGTACAAACCATAACATACATTAAACTTTCCATAGCTGATGCATAAAATACTTTCTTTATTTTTTGTTTCTCTTCCTTACTTGAAAAACTTTGCTTAAAACATAGCTTAAAGTGAGCACCAAGTGGAGAGCTGACTAGCTTTGCCTTATCCATGTTGAATTTTTGAAGCACATTTTCAATATACTTTTCTTGTGATAGCCATAGCTTCCTTGCTTTCCTACCACAAGAAATCTTCATGCCCAAAATCCGTTTTGCTGGACTTAACTCGTTCATTGCAGAAGAGTTACTCAATTCCTTCTTCAACTTGTCAATCTTGCTAATGTCTTGTCTAACAATCAACATGTCATCAACATAAAGCAATAAGACAATAAAGTCACCATCATAAAAATATTTAGTAAACACACAGTGATCTGAAGTTGTTCTCTTGTACCCATGATCCATCATAAATGAATCAAATTTCTTATACCATACCCTTGGGGCTTGCTTCAACCCATATAAGCTTTTCTTCAACTTGCAAACTAACTGCTTATTTCCTTTGATTTTAAATCCTTTTGGTTACTCCATATGGATCTCTTTCCCCAAATCACCATAAAGAAAATCAATCTTAACATCAAGTTACTCAATTTTAATATCCATGCTTGTAGCCAAACCCAATATAACACATATAGATGACATTTTCACAATGGGAGAAAACATCTCATCAAAATCAATGCCCTTTTTATATCTAAATCCCTTCATAACCAATCTTGCTTTGTACCTTGGTTGTGAGCTATATTTTTCAATCTTTAATCTAAAGACTCATTTATTCGTGAATGCCTTTTTCTCTTTTGGAAGTCTCACCAAATCATAAATGCAATTCTTATGTAGAGAATCCATCTCCTCTTGCATTGCTTTCAACCATTCATCCTTACATTCAATTGTTAAAACTTCATTATAGCTTTGTAACTCTCCTCCACCTATAAGCAAACTATACCCATGAAGTGAATATTTATTTGAAGGTTGGTGATCTATAGTAGATCTTCTCATATGATGTTCAACTGGTGGCTCTTGAGGAAGCTATTCCCCTTACTCTATATCACTTATAGGGACATTGTCTTCGTGAACTGCATCATTATGTTCATTTTGCATTACTCCCTTATCATCATGTGCTACTGGAGGGATTGGATCCATATCAACAAAGTCATCAACAACAATCTGGCTTCTTAACCTTCTCACAATCTTCAATATTTTGGTCTTCATGAAATGCCACATCTCGACTTCTTATTAGTTTCTTTCCCATTAGATCCCATAACTTGTACCCAAACTCTTCATTTCTATAATCTAAGAAGATGCACTGCTTTGATTTATCATCAAGTTTTCCCTACAATCGAACACCTTCAAGTATTTGTAAGAGACATCTTTTTTCTTCCATACTCTCTTTGCAACATCTCCATTTAAGGGAACTAATAGAGATAAATTAATCAAATGGACTGCAGTGTTCATTGCCTCGCCCTAAAAGGATTTTGGCAACTTGGTATGTGAGAGCATACACCGTACTTTTCTACAATAATGTCGTTCCTTCATTCAAACACACCATTATGCTGTAGAGTTTTGGGAATAATCTTTTCATGAAGGATGTCATGTTTTCTACAGTATTCTTCAAATGGACCTCTATACTCACCACCAATGTTTGTGCGAATACTCTTCAAAAGCTTGCTCATTTTCCTTTAAACCTGAGCATGAAACTGCTTCAAAGTCTTCAAAACTTGAACTTTGGTCTTCAATGCATATGCCCATACTTTCCAACTAGCATCATCTATAAAAGTGACAAAGTAAGATGCACCACCAAGAGTCTTGACTTTCATAGGTCCACAAACATAAGAATACATCAATTCCAAAACATCTAATTTTTTTATGTGGTAAATTTTTATGAAAAGATACTCTATGTTGCTTACCAACCAAACAATCAACACAATGATTTAAATGAGTACCTTTAATACCGGGTATGAGATCCTTCTTTACAAAAATTTGTAGCCCCTTCTCACTCATGTAGTCTAGTTGTCTGTGCCATAAATATGTAGATTCTTTATCTATTGTGTTTAGCTCATCCTTCAACATGTGCACTTGAGTCTTGTATAAGGAGCAACATTTTTGTCCTCTTGCCATCACAAGAGAGCCTTTGGTAAGTTTTTCTTTTCCACCACCAAATTTTGTTGTTGTAACCTTCTTCATTTAACTTTCTTATAGAAATTAGATTAAGCAGAAGATTGGGTACATGTCTCACATCCTTGAGCACCAACTTGCAACTGACATTAGTCTCAACATACACATCACATTTTTCTACAATTTTTAAGATACCACTATTTATCATCCTCAAAACACCAAAGGCACTTGACTGATATGAAATAAAGATATACATTCGTAGAGTACAATGAAATGAAACACCAGTGTCAATCACTCAATCTGTATCATTTATGAGACCAAGACATATCTCTTCACAAGCTGAAAGAATAATAACATCACCACTAGAAGTAACTATAGTGATTTCCTTATCTTCTTTTTTTCTCTTTATCCTTCTCTTTCTTTTCTCTCTTAAGGTTTCAACAATTCTTTTTAATGTGTCTCAGCTTGCCACAGTGATGACAAGTAATTCTCTTTTTTGACTTGAATCTTCCCTTTGATTTATCATGATATTCTGGCTTTCTACTTTTGTTTCTTCCCCGACTTTCTGTAATAAGTGTTTCGAAATATGAGGAACCCATAGATTTTCTTATTATTTTTTCATTCAACAAGCTAGTAGTAAATAGTCATAAGTCCATCTAGAGCACAATTGCTAAGAGATACTACTAAAGTCTCCCAACTATCCAATAATGAGCTAAGCAATAATAAAGCTTGAAGCTCATCCTCTAACACCATCTTCATGGATGTCAATTGGTTCACAATGTTTTGCATTTCATTCAAGTGCTCCGCAATAAAACCCCATTCTCTGAACTTCAAGTTCACTAGCTTTCTAATTAAGAAAGCTTTGTTTCTGACAATCTTTTTTTCTTCATATAAATCCTCTAGCTTCTTTTAAAGATATTGTGCTGAAACCTCATTTGACACATGATGGAAAACACTATCATACAATCACTGTTGAATTGTACCAATAGTCTTTCAATTTGCTTTTTTCAATCATCATTTGATGTTTTGGTTAGCTTGGTTTTATCACCTTCAATGGGAGCATATAAATCATTACAATCTGGCAAATCCTTCAATTTTGTTTTCTAAATAGTCAAATTATTTCCATTTAAACTAATCATCTGGCTTCTCCTATTTGCTTCCAATTTGATTCACACACAACAATAAAAAAACCCTTTCAACCTAGACCTTCTGGTGTCTTTATTTTGATGCTTGTCTTCATCCCATGAAGTTCTGCATTTCTCACTCCCTTCCAACCATCTCTACAACTTGTGAAATTTCTCTAAAGTAAACCTAGAGGGGGTGAATAGGATTTTTCAATTAATTTACCCCTTTTAATTTTATCTTGTGGTTGTTATTAATCCTTTTTAACTTAGCCCAATTGTGTATGTATGCTCCAATGTGTCTACTCAAGTATAATATCAAATATATGCTAGGAAAGAGTAGTAGAGAGCATCCAAGTAAGGAGACAAACAATCACACAATACAAACCACAACAAAAGATTTATAGTGGCTCGGCACTTGGGCCTACATCCACTTTTCTAAAGCTCACTACTGAGCTTAGGTATATTTCATTTAGGTACTATTACAACCTAGGTTAATATACATACTTAACTACTTTCTTACAAGCAAGCTAAGCAACAATACTTAGTGTCTCCGACGAGTGTATACTACTTCTTGTGTCTTTGATGGAGGTAGTCAAGCTTCCAGTGTCTCTAACAGAAGAAAAACAAGAACAACAATGAATATGAATGTAAAGTTAAGCAAATATTATCACAAGTTGGTTAATGTTGCTAGCTGCACAAAGTGTGGTGCTCTTGGCTCTAATACTCTTTGAGCTCAGCCAAATATGAGTTTCCTCTAGGGAAAGTGTTCATTACAACTTCTCCTCAATAGTAGAAGAGTAATGCTCAAGAGGAGAGAAAGAGAGAGAGAATATAGTATAGTATGCTAGCTACGCAAACTCAAAACTAGTGAGCAATAGTATTTTTCACAGTGGAGGAGGCTCTCAAAATAGTATACATTTTTGCTCTCTCTAAAACAGCTTGGAGTGTTGAAGATATCTTACCCTAAAGGGAAAAAATGTCTTTTATAGTGATGAGGAGCACCCATGGCCTTTGGATTGGAATATTTTATAAAGGAGAACATTTTGGACCTTTGGATATGAAAAACGGAGTTCAAATTTCAAAAAACTCTCATTGGATTTCGTGTTTAAACTATATTTCAAAATTACCCTCAAAACCAATTGTTTGATCTGCAATCGATTTGGGCTCGAAATCGATTTCGGATCAGACAATCGATTTTGGCTCTTACTCAGACTCACAATTGATTGCTTGATTTGAAATCGATTTCGAGTTTGGGTAATTTTCCCGAAAATCATAGCGAAATCAATTTCTCCTTATGGGTTTTGGCTTCGGGAGTTTTAGTCTGTGTCCAAACTTATACTCAAAACCGATTGCGTAATCCGCATTCAGTTTTGATTCCCAAATTTTGAATTTTGATTTTGGCCACTTGAGGGGTTTGGGTCTTTTGGTTTGGGCTATTGTGAGAGACCTAACACCATGTCTAGGTTCTTTTTAAGGTATTAAAAATGATATGCATGCATGCTTTATAGCTTCCTTGGTGTGACAACTCCGAGGTAGTCTTTGGTCTTCTCTTTGGATCTTTGGTCATTCTTATCTTCATGTCTTGAACTTGTGAGATCATAGGACTCTTATAAGACTCATACCACTACCCAATTGATCATGGGATTGACATACATCAATAATCTCCCCTTTGTCAATTCTATGACAAAAATCAAAATACACTAAGATATACATATACATTGGTTCCCCACAACCCAAATAACTCAAAAATAACACAAGATTAGACATTTATCTTAATATCTTGATCTGCATTTCTTGTGCTTTGAGTTAATAAGGCTTGCAATCACAACCACAAGACAACCACCTTTCTCATGCTAAAAGAATAAGATATTAACAATATAATTGTAAAATAGCAAGCATGAGATAATATGAGAAATATTCAACAAGTTATATGTCTCCCCTTATGGGTTTATTTATACTCCCCCTATTTTAGTGATGTCACTAAAGTGTCATAAACTCTCTCACCCTATGTCTCCCCTTATGTGTAAAGTGTCTCCCCCTCACTCTCATACCACAAAGCTCATGTGGATTTGAAACTAACTCTCCCTCTTTTTGGCGAGAATTGACAAGTAGTGAAATATGCACACAATAAGCTAAAGATAGAAAATAAAATGTATAAATAAAGATATTTCATTAAATAAACAAAAGTGATGCCCATAGGGCTACAAATCCTACTAGGGGACTCCCCCTAGGTACAAGAAGAGAAACATAAATTTCTAACATAAAGCCCCTATAGGGCATGAACATCTATACAAAATCAATATATGACAAGATATGCCCTTAGGGCAAAATGGGTGAAACCAAGAGTCACTCTCACTAGCAATGACATCACTATCACCATCAGCATCATCACTAGCCTCCTCCTCCTCCTCATCATCATCATCCTCAACCTCTCCAGCTGTATTGGTAACAGCTGAATCACGACCTCCTGCAACACCACCAGCTGCACTTGCTACCTCCTCGTCCTCGGAATGAGATTCTCTCGAAACTGTGATGAAGGTACATCAAAGGCCTCTTCACCCTCTGGCTCATCTTCTGAGTTAGAGACACTGACAGACCCCAACTCAATGGGATGGTCCGGGTGGTCTGCGTTGTAGCACACCACTAGTTGTCTCTGATTAGAGGCTAGGGTCTTCTGATTCTTCAGGACCTTTGACACCTTATGCACTAACTTGTGCCATAAGCCCATCATGGTGGACTTGACGGAGGCAGAATGAGCCCTGGATGGCCCTGGTGTCAAGGTGGATGAGCCAGGGGCTACAGCTGCAGTCTTCTCAATAAAACCTATCTTTCGGAGAGTCCCATGGCCCATGACTCTCCCATCTTTACATTCCTTAGGTACCACTTTGAACGACACCTTCATAGCTTGCATGATTCGCGTGACGAGAGTCGGATAAGGAAGACTGCCTGTAGAATGTTTAGTCTCATGGGCCCAGATTGTCATGTAGCAGATGATAGTGGGTAAGTTGATCCTTTGTGAGTCGAGGATGATGTCTATCAAGTAGGCAATGTTGTCTGTGAGGATGTTTCTATTGGTGGTGGGAAGGATGCTGTACATAAAGATCCGATGAAAGACTTGGGCTATCGGCCTGTAGTCCTTGTGCAACAACTTCTCAAACCAGTTGGCAAACTGGCTGCAAAGTCTCTCTACTCTTGCCCCCTTTTACTCTAGGGTGAGCTTGTGGATAGGGAAAGCTATGGGGTTCTGAGGACGAGGAACCTCAAAGAGAAGTGAAAGGATCATTGGGCTAACCTGTAAAGGAACGCCACCGGCGGTTGTCCAAAATGAGTTTTCCTCGTTGTTGATGTTGAAGAAGTTGGCATAAAAGATACATACTGCTTCTTCCTGAACCGGTCTAGACACAGAGATGAGAGGCATCCATTGTTACCCCTCCAAGATCTCTGTCAACCTCATTGTCCAGAGAGCCTTGGGATCCATGGATTTCTCAGTGATGATGGAGCTTCGTGAGAATATCCGCTGGTAACACACCAGGCTAGTGGCATTGTGATAGGGAGAGAATAATGCCACGTTCCTCTTCGTGTGAGGACGGGGTGGAGACTCCACCATTGGTCGTTTCCCAGGATTTCGGGAAGGATTAGTCAAAGAACCACTCTTTGAGGTAGTCTTCTTCATGCGTTGAGGCATGATTAGGTGTAGAAAATGAGGGATTTGAGAGGTGGAAGCAAGATCTTGGCCTACGGGAGCTCTAGGAGACCAAATGGCATAAACAAGTGGTGAAAATGAGGAAAAATCTCACTCAGCGCTAATTTGAATTCACATGCAAACTTTTTTCCAAAATTGCCCTTGTAATTGATTGAGTGATCCGCAATCAATTTTGGCATAATCGATTGAGAATCATGCAACAGATTGCGACAGTGGGTCTTGAGCATTTTTTGCTCAATTCCTTGAAGTGGGTCTCCCCACTCTCCACCGCAATGCTACCTAAGTTTCCCTTAACCCTTGACATCTCCTATCATTACACCCATGACCTTGGAAAAACCAAAATGGTTTCCCTAAATGGTGCACAATTATATAACACTCTGAAGGTACTCAAACCACTTGAAATCAAGAAGTTTGGTTAAAATGTCTACCAACTGATCTTCGATCTTGACATAGTCTAAGGACAACATTTTTTCCACCAATTGACAGATGAAATGGTGTCTAATGTCAATGTGCTTTGTCCTCAAATGTTGGACAAGATTCTTGGAAATGTCAATGACACTCTTGTTGTCTACGAATAGACTCATGGTGCCTAGTTCTAACTCTTAGTCTCTTAGTATTTACTTTATCCACAAGAGTTAGGTGCATCCACTACCGGTTGCAATATACTCAGTTTTGACAACTGACAGAGAGATGGAGTTTTATTTTCCTATCGTGCCAGAAAACATGACTGTCGCAACCTTCACTCGTGCTCTTGCGATCCTCCACATCTCTAGCCCAATCAACATCTAAATATCCCACAATCTCAGATGTGGTGTCAAATGGGTACCACTACCCAAACTTCGTAGTCCCGTGGACATAATGGATAATCCTCTTAGTTTTCTTGAGATGTGATTATTTAAAAGCAGTTTGATATCTAGCACACGCACCTACACTAAAGGCAATGTTTGGTCTACTCGCAATCAAGTAGAGTAAACTCCTAATAATGCTCTTATAGTACGTGGAGTCGACCTCGGCTCCCTTAATGTCTTTAGTGATCTTGTCACTTGTGTTAATGGGGGTGCTAGATGGTTTAAATTCTTCAATCCAAACTTCGAGACTAGGTCTCTTGCAAACTTGGTTTTACTAAAAAAATGTCATCATTTATTTGTTTCATCCAAAGACTTAAGAAGAACTTTAGTTCCCCTTTTATACTCATCTCAAATTCTGATTTCATTGTTTATGCAAAACCATGAGACATCTCCTCACTGGTAGTCCAAAAAATGATATCATCTACATATATCTGAGCAATGAGTATGTAACAATTTTGATTCTTAATGAAGAGTGTTTTGTCAACACTTCCTTGATTAAAATGGTAATCAAGAATGAATCTAGTGAGTCATTCATACCAAGCTCTTTGAGCTTGTCGATACCATATAATGTCTTCTTGAGTCTGTATACATAGTTTGGCAAGTAAGAATCCACAAATCCCTCAGGTTGCTCGACGTATACTTCTTCATAGAGAATTCCATTTAGGAATGCACTCTTGACATCCATTTGATATAACTTGAATTTCAAATAACATGCTATAGACAAGAGGATCCTAATGGACTCCATCGTTACAACAGGGGAAAATGTCTCCTCAAAATCAATGCCTTCTATCTGGGCATACCCTTTTGCAACTAACTTGGTTTTGTTCTTTGTCACTGTACCATGTTCATTAAGTTTGTTCTTGAAGATCTATTTGGTACCAATGACATATTTGTCAGTAGGTCTTTTGGTGAGAAACCATACATCATTCCTTTGGAATTGATTTAGTTCATCTTGCATTGCTAAGATCCAATCCGGATCATTTAGATTCTCCTTAACATGTTTTGGCTCTATCTTGGATATGAAGCAAAAGTGACTAAGGATATTTTCTATTTGTCTCCTAGCCTTCACTCCAATGTTTGGATCACTAATAATGTTTCCATGCGACAATCCTTTGGTGAGCTTCTTGTCCTTAGGTTAAAGTTGAATTTCTTCGACTTCATCCTCGAAACTAGATTGAGAAGAGTGCTCTCCTTGATTTTCTTGGGATTTCTCAATTTTCACTTGAGATGAGCTCTCATTCTCATGGTCAGACAACACCACTAGCAAGTTTCTTTGCTCATATGTTGCCTCAAAGTCATCTATCGCTACATTTATTGACTCCTTCACTTAGCGAGTCCTAATGTTGTAGACATGGTAGGCTTTACTAGCAGTGGAATATCCTCAGAGCATGGTCTCATCGCTCTTCTCGTTAAACTTGCCTAAATTTTCTCTATCTCGAAGAACATAACAAGTACTATCAAATATTTTAAAGTATTTGACAGTTGAATTTTTTCCACTCCACAATTCATAGGGTGTTTTGGATGTCCCCGGTTGAAGATAAACATGGCTAGAGACATAACACGTTGTGCTAATTGCCTCAGTCCAAAACCTCTTGGCTATGTTTTTGCTAGAAAACATTGTCATAGTCTTGTTGAGAAGAGTTTTATTCTTCCTTTTAGCCACTCCATTTTGCTAGGGAGTTTTAGGGGATACAAACCCATGTTTCACTTCTAACTCTTCACACAAATTTGAGAATTTGTGATTCTTAAATTCTCTTCCATGGTTGCTTCGGATTCGCTTTATGGTTGAATCTTTTTCAACTTGAATCCTCTTGCAAATGTTTAGGAATTTGTTGAAAGCTTTGGATTTTTTCCTTAGGAATGATGCCCAAGTGTATCTAGAGAAATCATCAACCACAACCATGAAGTACTTTTTCCCTCTTGGACTCTCCGTTCTAGTTGGACCGGTCAAATCCATATAAAGAAGTTCAAGGGGTCTAGTAGTCCATATAGATGTAACTTTCTTGTGAAAGACTCTAGTTTGCTTTCCTATTTAACAACCTTTGCATATTAGGTTGTTAACCTTGCTTAGCTTGAGAAGGTCTTTGATTATCCTTTTCTTGCTAAATCTTGTAAGATCCCTAAAGTTGAGGTGTCATAATCTTTGATGTCAGAGATTGGTGTCATTCTTTCGAGTCATAAGACAAGTGTCTCCTTGTTGGGAATGAGGATCAATAACGTAGTAATTGTCACTTGTTCTTATTCATTCGGTAAGGATGTTTTATTCTTTGTAATCATTGATCACACATCTATCTTTGTCGAATTACACTTTATAGCCTATATCACATATTTAACTAATATTTTATCACATATTGATGACACCTACATATACCCCTTTCTATTAATCCAATTTTCTATTTATCAAAAAAAAAAAAATAAAAAAGAATCCAACGTGAGAATAAAAAAAAAGAGACAAGAAAAAAACATTATAATCTCTCATTTCTCTTCGTCCATGCTATAATAATTATAATAACAGTAATATACATAATTATTCATATTTATTTTGGTAATCAATACTTATTAATGAATGTTATAATATAATGGTAGATATTTTTCTGGTTTGGATCTTGTCCGGCCTCCTTATGGTCTATGTGGACCTGTTGGACTTAACAGGTCAACACATCACCTAAAAAAGGAGATGGATTTTTTCAATGCTTCATTTTTTCGGTGACCTGTTAGGCCACATAGGTCCTACCATTAATCATCCGTATTTTTCAAGAGACCCCACCACTAATAAGCTATAAAGACTTGTACCGCATGTCTTGTGATAAGGTAATTGAAAACTCACGGTTGGATAATACCTAACTCGGACATTAACTACAACTACAAGAAAAGCTGAAGGGACTGATGATGTGAACAAAGTATTTTATCTGTAATCATTTAAATTATCAAATATATATATCTTAAAGCTTCAAAAGGTTGTAAAAACTAATACACATAAATGACATTGGTTAAAAGTCACCTGATCATACAATGATTTATGGTGTAACCAATCTTTTAGGTGGAACCCACCCAGTTTTTGTATCCGATGTTCTGAACGATGGACACGTGATGACCCTTTTATAGGTCCTATAGCTATAAACAGGCGTATTATACATGAAACAACTCTATTATATACTAGTGCTAATTGGTAAATTACACTGGTTAAAGAATGGTCAGTCATAACTATTATTACAATGTTTTAGTATTCAAGTATCATTACCAAATTAAAAACTATATTTCAATATATTATTGAATAAATAGCAAAATTCCAAGTTCTCTAACATTGCATCCTTTCATTATTTCTCGATGAATGACCTAGAATACATAGAAGTATGGAGAGAGAATCGTCTACAGTTCGAAATACCTCTACAATCCCAACAGGTCTATCACAATCACAAACATGGGTGATTTTTTTTTTTTTTAATCTGTGAGATTTGAATATCAAAAGTCAGTCAATTCACACCATTTTTGTGGTTGTGATAGGCCCTCTCAAACTGTAGAGGATTTCAAAGTGTAATCTACGAGACTGTCATTTGGTTTGGCCTCATATACAAATTTGCTGTCTACGTTGATTATGTGGCCGATGCAATTGTAATTTTCACTTACTACATAAGCCAGACAACATGATTGCTATGATTCAATTTAAATCTTTTTTCATAGATTATGTTCGGCATGGTAATCTTTGTATGTTAATACTTATACGAGTTTTTGTTAAAGTATTATAATAATAATAATAATAATAATAATCTTTATTTTCCTGTTTACTATATAATATAGAGTTCATTTGATTAATCCGCCACCATAAGCTTCCTTGGCTTGCTACGAGACTAGATAGCTAACATGCGGGCAAAGGCGGGTGTGGGGATGGAATATGATTTTGTGGGAGATTCTCTTCCGGATTATATTTAGAATGCTTTAGTTCTTGTTTTGATTGTTGTTTTTGTCTGTCCTTTTTTCTTGTGGTTGTATTCTTTCATTCTTTTTTAATAAAACATCGTTATCCATAAAATAAAATAAAAACAAAATTATCACTTGATGCTTCTGGATGAACAAGAGTTAAAGAGTGGTAGACAAAGGAAAGAAGAGCACTCAGGATCCTCTCTTGCACAAATAGTCTTGCAATTGGCTTGGGTGCAATTGTAGTACTACTACACATTAACGAAAAATGATATCATTCACCCAAAATATATTTTTTGGGGATTCATGTTGTATTGCAGGCACACGTGAGATGATTGCAAGACTTTAAGTGTAGGAGGGGATTTTGAGTGAAAGAAGGGTACTTGGACAAGGAAGGTCTATTTATTGATTGCGTATACTTTTTTTTTTTCTTAAACTACTAAAATAGTAGACCAATTGGAAACACCTTTTATCTCCCTTCACTCAATTTTTATCTCCTCCTCCTCCACTTTACTAAATTCCAATCTTGCATTGCCCAAGAAAACCGCAAGTCCAACCACCCAAACTGCCGGTCTCTCTCTTTTTCTCCCTAACACCCCCACAGCCATACTTTTGGTTGCTTTCAAGTTCTCTTGACTCCTTTTCCTTTACTATCTTTCCTCTGAGTTCCAGTCTCATAAATTTAGACATGAGATACCATACCTATTTAGAAGGATATTGTGGACCACTACTTTTTTTTTTTTTTCAAAATTCCCGAGGGGCATATGCAAGGTGGTTGGTATCTAACCTGATATCTACCTCCTCCAAGTCTCGTTAGTTTTGTAAGGGATATGAACTTAGAGCAAAAACAAAACCTAATATTTTTCATTAAGATACGGAGTCCCCTAAAAAAATTAAGCCTCTCTACAGTCTACATATTCTATGTTAATAAAAAAAGATAAATAATAAGAAAAAAATTTACAAAAAAAAAAAAAAAAAAAAAAAAAAACAAAAAAAAAAAGAAAAGGTGAAAATAAAAAAAAATTTTATATTTTAAAAAAAAAATATAAATAAAAATAAAAAAATTTAAAAAAAAAAAAAAAAAAAAACAAAAAAAACCATAAAGAAAAGAAGAGGTGACAAGAAATAACATTTTTAGATCCCTTTTCCCAACATATTCTCTCTCTGACTCAGGATCCTCGACTACCACTAAAGAATCCTTAATGCGGGACACAGACCAAAAAAAGAAAACCCAAATTTGATTTTTTGTTTTCGTGTCACATTCTAGATGCATGCAGTGTGTATGCATGTGTTAAAGGTCTCTCTCACTCTCTCTCTCACTCTCTCTCTTCATACTGCAATGTGACAATAATTTAATGGACCTGATCATCAATCATCAAACTTTTTCAAAGGACCCCACCGCCAATAGGGGCTATAAAAAGTTGTATAACGGTCTAGCTAATAACTTACCACGTGTCTCATGATAAGAGAATCCGGACTGACCATTGTATGAACCTCACCTACAAGATTAACTAACCTAGAAGAAAAGCTTGAACAAATGATCCAAATAATGAATTTTATCTAGATATTATTTGAATAATAACAAAAACCGTTAAACCTATAAAAAAAAATTAAAAATAGTTGAGATTTGTTATAGTATGATCTGTCCAGTTGTGTATCCTATGCTCTATAGTTTTGAAGATCGGACCAAATAGACAGTCGAACCCACTTAAACTTAAACCAAACATATATCCAATTCTTCGTATCTTCAAAACCGGATTACACCAAAAACGCATCTAATTAACTAGCCAATTTTTACGAACTGTACTAAGGAATTGTTTATCAATGAAATAATCCTCATGCACCTGATAGTTAAGAGTGACCAAAATCAGACGTGAGTTTTTCCTGGGCTCAGGTTAGAATTTTCCTGGCCAGCCCTGATCAAGCATGGAAAATCTTTGGTTAATGAGCTTGGTGAAGCCCCACTCCGGCCATTGCCACTCCTACCTATAGAGTGTTAACGAGCCGAGCTTTGCCCAGGTCAGCTCGGGTTTATCACGTGAAACAAAGCTCAGGCACTCGTGACGAACTTGAGGTGCCGAGCTCAGGTTCGGTTGGACTCCAAAAAGTCCCTCCCGTCAGGTCATTATATAACAAATTGGGCTAATGGGCCATTTGGTTATATATATATATATATATATATATATATATATATATTAAAAATGTTATCCAAAATGTTTTAGCTCAGTGAGCTGAAAACAAGGCTCTGGC
>JAOXJP010054055.1:0-15908 GCA_025762735.1 Platanus orientalis
ACTCTTTTTATCTATTTCATTTAATTCAACAAGGCCTTAGTTAATATTTCAAATTAAAGTTGTGCACATTTTGTTTAATGTGTTGTGCAGAAAATCTAAATTTGGGATTGTATGCAACAAAATAGAAGAGAGGAAATAATGCAAACAACAATCACACAAAGAAAACGATTTACATGGTTCGACTTAAAGCCTATGTCCACGAATGAAGGAGTGAAGATAGTGAGAGAGATTTCGCTATGATCGAAAATAAAGATTACAATGAACACTGTGGAGGCACACAACTCGAGAAAAAATCCTATATATACCCCAAAAAACCCTATTCTCCGTGAGTCAGATCCGAACCCCAAATCGGGTCAAGAATATAGGTCAAAATAACCAGCTGGGCTTTGCCCCCAAACCCTCATGGCCCATAAACAGTTCATATTCAAAGTTTTCTCCAGATCACCATCCAGGTTACATCTCAAGTTGATTTCAAGGCATTAACCCAACAGTGATTGGTTAAGAAAATGCCAATTTTAAATGTGTCAAATAAAAGTGCATTGAGAAAGAATGCAATGTTAGTTCACTTTTCTTATAAATGTAGGTTTCATTAATAAGGAATTAACAAAAAATAGGTATGAGAGCTCTTGACACAATGGAGTGCATTATGCAGTCAAGTACTTTTCTTTTATTGCACGTCTAACTGTATTTCTTTCTAGAAGCTAGCACTCCTTACCTAGGTGGTTGTGGCATTGCCTCTTGTCTCTAAGAGAGATAGTCTAAACATTGTTCTTTTACTATACATTTAACTGGGAGCCAATAGGGTTGCAATTTATCTGAAAAAAATTTGTGTTCCGATCCGCATCTGATCCAAAATAAGCTTATCCAGTCGGTTTATAAAAATACCTGTTTTGATCAAATAGGATATGGATATATATCGATCTGTTCCATTAAATATCCATTTTGTTTAAATATAACAATATAGAGAATATAGAGAAAAGACCGTTGGATTTAAAACTAATCCAACAATCTTAAATAGCCTAATAACTAAAGCCCGAGAGTGGATTGTCTCCTCTCCTCTTATCTCACGCTCCTCTCTGCTCCATGTCAAGGGATGAACACATTAGCACCGACAAGTGAAATGCACCCCCCCCAAAAAAAAAAAGTGAAAATCACTTGTTGGCACTGATGTGCCTGCCCCCTGACATGGGGCAGAGAGGAGCATGAGATAAGAGGAGCGAATACAATCCACTCTCCTAAAGCCCTAAAAATATATAAACTCTTACATAACTATTCTCTCTCGGTCCATGGCAGCACCCACAGGTACTTCTACAACTATGTCGCAGAGGTAGAAGTTCACACCCACCACATAGGAGAAGAGATGATGCTTTGCTCCATCTAACATTGTTGCTAGGCCATACGACATCTGAGATTTTGGCGAGGATAGACATGGGTTAAGGAAGACCGCACTGGTGACGGTGAAGACATCTATGGAATTGCCTTTTTTTTTTTGGATATCCGAAATCTGAATTATATAAGTGGTTATGATATGTATATAGTTTTATAATATCCATTAGATGTAGAATAGGATACGAATATGCACATATCCATTACGAATCCGGTCCATTTGCAACCCTAGGAGCCAACACTCCTTAGCCTAGGTGGCCCCCCACCACCCTAGCAGCATTCCACATTTGACTTTGGCATGAGGAAGGATTGTGTCCTCTTCCCTTAAAACCGCTAACCTCAACTGGGTGTCAAAGGGCAGACACATCAGCACTGAAAAGTGATTTACACTTTTTGGGGGGCACTTATCACTTTTCAACACTAATGTGTCTACCCCCTAACGCCCAGCGGAGGTTAGCTTTCTTTAAGGGAGGCGGATACAATCCTTTGTGCTTTGGCATCACCTGTCTCTCTCGTCTATGTGCAGGTCTAGCTCTATGATGTGGCCATTTGTAGCCTCAAGTGGCCATACCAAAAAGAAAAAAAATACACTAACATCAACTCATGATAAATGTAGATTACATTTCAAACCTTAAGACCCTATATATCTTTGGAGGGTCCAACATATTAAAGCAACAATGTCAAAACGCCTTTGAGAACACATTTTAAAACTAAATTTAGTCAAGAAAGTACCAAATACTCCATATTTCTTAGAATGGACACAAAGTGAAAAGACTAATTTGTATCTTATTGCTCGCAATGTTGAATCATATAAGTGGAATTAAGAACTCTTAAAGGGAAGTAATGTCTGAACAATTTTTTTGAAAATGTGAATAGACCTAGAAAATTAGTTTTATTTTTTATGTAATAATAAAACTAATATAAAATAAAGAAGTTTGTTATGGGAAAATATTAGTAGTTGTCTAGGAAGTTATCTATTATTAATGTTGGTTAGTGGGTTTTATAGAGAATTTATCCCTTCGGTTTGGTATTGAGGATTCAAGTTTGTGTCGTTTCTACTTTAAAATGACAAAATCTTTTGTGGTTTTCTTTCAAATTAAACCACCTCACTAGGGCTGTCAATTGGGCCAGGCTGGTTCGATGCCCTAACTGTTCAGCCCAATATTTGAGTGGGATGGGCCGAGCTCGGACCTATATATTAGGTCCAAAGCATCATTCAAGCCAAGCTCGGGTAGATGGTAAAATAGCCTGAAGCCCGGCCCAAACTTTACTAAAAATCTATACCATTGATTATATCCTAATCTATGGCTTAAAACTAACCTAACTAAAACCCTACCTTTATAAACTCTCTCTCTCTCTCTATGTCGGTTGATAGGATTTCACTATAAATGTTCTCTCCCTCCACCTTCTTGAGGAGGCAATTTAACCGATTGATAATGGGGTTCTTCCTCTATAGCTCTTTTCTTTCCTATGAGATCAAGAAGGTGGGTAGTACCATTAGATGGTAGTCATGAATCTAGACAAAGTCGTCTTCTAGGTTAATCACCTCGATCACCTTCTATGAGAATAGTTTATTCAAACATGTATATAGTGATCAAATTAGCCATCATGATCAGCTAAGAATGGGAGTATATAGTGAAAAAGAGGCCATAGCCACTGCTTGTAGAAACCATGATAGAATATTCTAAAGTATCAAGCGGTAGGAAAGCCATAACACATTTGAATCTTTCCAACAGAATCTGCTAGACATCATCCTATTTGTTTCCATCAACATCCACCTTCAACGAGTCAACATAAATCACCTCCATGTCTTTAGGCAAACCATCCTTGAGCTGCAACTAATATTCTATATAAAGATCGATATGTGATTCTATAAACAAAAAGTATTTACTTCATATAAGTAAAGGACTTGAAAATAAAATGAATAGAAAGACTTACTTGACCATATGAATTGAAAAAGCCAAAACCGCAATTGATCAAGGCTAGTGTTTGACACTGTCCTTAAGATAGATTTCGGCCCTCGCAGTGGTGCTTACGAACTTCTCGGACATCTACCTCCTAGGATACAATGATTGAATACACACAGAACAAGCACTGTAATCTATGTGTCTGGTGAACCAAACTTGTATTGTTCTCTCTCTCTTTTATAAACATGACAATACCTAAATTTTTCTATTGCTTTTGGATACTTGAAATGGAAGAGGGATATAATATTTATAAATCATTCGTGATTGTTCGGAACAGACATAAAGGCACAACTTATGACTATTCGGAACAAACATGAATGCAAAAAAAGATGTGAACGAATAGACACATTTATGTCTGTTCAGAACAGACACGAGGAAAAATGGGTGATTTAACAGACATATTTGTGATTGTTTGGTTTGGAATAGTCACGAGGGTAAAAGGGTAAAATGCATGAACGAATAGACAAACCCATAGATTAAACACTTTGGAGAGAATAAAAATAATAATAAAATATTATTTTATTTTTCTCATAGACCAACCCAACCTAACCTGGTTCGATGCGGTGCATGCACATGTGTGTTTGGGCTTGGCCCATGTTGGCTAGGTCCTCCCCTTTCTATAAAATTGTGGTGCCCCTTGGGACCCAAGTTTATGTCTAAGGCTAATGTATATAAACCTCCAAACTTTTATGGGCTAACCAATATAGGACTATTCAAGTTTTACATCCTTTAACCAGTGTTCAACTAGGCACTTTTGGATATAGCGTTATTCTCCTCATTGAGGTGAACACAAACGTATGTGGACCACATCTTGTGGACCATCCCACTTTTATTTTGGCTTAAAGATAACCAAATAATCAAGTTTCAAACCTAACCAAACAGTCAACCGTTTATAACAATCCCCCACATGAATGAAATTGGCTGATAACAATGCAGATGACATACAGATGCAAACACAGAGAGAAAGAGAGAAGGAGAGAGTACTTTTGAAGAGTTGCTATATAAGGAGAGGTAGCTTGTGGTTTTGAACCTTCCTTCGTAAAAGACTATCGGATTTATTAGCTAACTAATGAATATGATGTCTTAAACTATTCAACCATTTGTGTAAACCAAGACAAAAGAATACACACAGCTTCTTTTAGGATACAATTGATTCTCATGATTGTGTTCATTTTGATCTTGAACAGCACCTGAATTTCATAAGTGTTTTAGAAAATTTAGCTTTACAATTTTCATAGAAGCGGCCCCTTCACACTCATATGACTTTATCATTATACATATGACTTTATAACCTACCAATTGTTGATTGGTTGCCACAATGTATATATATAGCAGACACAGGTTTTGACCATATTGGAATATCTTTTAAGAAATGATGAAGCCTCTCAAATTCTTTTCCTACTTTATCCAAAGCAATAAATTCAGATTTCATTGTAGACCTTGCAATGCATGTTTGTTTGAATGATTTCAAAGATACAGCTGCATCATCAAGTGTAAAACCATATCCTCTTCTGGATTTTGTGTCCTTTGAATCAGACATCCAATTCGCATCATTGTACCCTTCAAGTACAATTGGATACTTGGTGTAATGTAGTCTATGGTTTAGGGTGTATCTCAAATACCTTAGTACTCTAACTAATGTCTTCTAGTAGTCTATCCCTGAGTTAATTGTGTATCTACTTAACTTATTGACAACGTATGCTATGTCCAGTTGAGTGCAATTCACTATGTATATTAAACTACTTATTATTCGAGAATACTCTAATTGATATATGTCCTTGCCCTTAATTTTAGCTAAATGAATATTTACATTAACAAGTGTTCTTGCAGGACTGTTATCATACGTTTTGAATTTTCAAGACATTTTCAATATAGTGAGAGAGAGACAAAACAAGTCCTTTAGATGTTTAGTCATCTTTATTCCTAGTATCATATCTACAACACCTAAATCTTTCATATCAAATTTGCTAGTTAACATCCTCTTAGTAGTTTTAATAATATCATTATTGCTACCTATAATAAGCATATCATCAACAAAGAGACATACAATGACACAACCATTTGTGGTATCTTTAACATACGCACATTTGTCACATTCGTTAATTTTCAACCCATTTGACATCATTATATTGTCAAATTTTTCATGCCATTACTTTAAAGCTTGTTTTAATCCATAGAATGATTTAACAAGCATACACATTTTTTTTTCTTGTCTAGGAACAATGAATCCTTATGGTTGTTCCATATAAATTTCTTCATTCAATTCACCATTTAAGAATGTCGTTTTAATATCCATTTGATGTATTTTTAGATTATGCAATGTTGCAATAGCTATTAACATGCAAATTAATGTTATTCTTGTAACTAGTGAATATGTATCAAAGTAGTCCACACCTTCCTTTTGCTTGTAGTTTTTAACAACAAACCTGACCTTATATTTGTTAATTGATCCAACAAATTTCAATTTTCTCTTGAATATCCATTTATATTTGAGAGGTTTACCACCTAGTGGAAGATCATTCAGTTCTTATGTGTGGTTTTGAAAGATTGAATCAATTTAACTATTGATATCTTATTTCCAAAAAGGTGTCTCAAAAGTGGACATTGCTTCTTTAAAACTTTGAGACTCATTTCTAACAAATAAGTTAGAAAGTCTAGATCAAATGATTTTGACATTTTTATCTTTTTACTACATTTAAGCTCAACTTCATCTCTTTCTTGGTCTTGAGACTAGTTAGTTGCAGTTTCATAATATCTTTTAAGAGATCTTGACTCATATGCAGAATTACAAGGAAATATATTTTCAAAGAATGATGCATTTCTAAACTCAATAATGGTGTTAACATTTGTATTGGGATTTTCTGATTAATGAACTAGAAACTGATATGCACTACTATTATGTGTGTATCCAATGAATATGCAATCAATTGTTTTAGGTCCTATCTTAGTCTTTTTAAGGATAGGGACCATCATTTTTGCTAAACACTCTAACACTTTTAAGAATTTATAGGAAGATATTTGACATTTCAATAATCCAAAAGGTGTCTTATTAGTTTTCTTGTGAGACATCTTGTTGAAAATATAATTTGTGAAAAGTATTACTTCCCTCACAAATTCTGAGGTAAACCCAAACTAATAAATATAGCATTCATCATTTTCTTTAAGGTTTTATTTTTTTCGTTCAACAACTCCGTTTTATTGAGGTGAATAAGGTAAGAGTTCCATTTTCGGAGATTGATAGTGGAATCCAAGTTCATAAACAAAATCAAGGCAACCCATTACATCCAAGATGAAGTGAATTTTAAAATCTTTAATGAACTTAATGGAGCAATCAAAAGTTGGCCGATGATGATGAGGAAAGGGAAATGACATGGAAACTCTCTTTGAAATCCACTATAACAAGGCATCTTAGTTGAGGGGGATGCTACAAAGCTCTAAGACATAATTGAATCCCTCAGGATTTGGTATGAACAAGACATGAACGAACAAGGTCCAAATGGCATCAGGGGTGGACACATCAGTGCCAAAAAGTGAAAATAGCTCCAAAAAAGTATAAATCACTTTTCTAACACAGATGTGTCTGCCCCTGATATCGTCTGTACCTTTTCCATTTATACTTGTTCCTACCTAATTGTGAATATAACTTTTGTGCTTCGGACATCACCCTTATACATAATATGTTTTCTTCGTACGAGTTCTCATTGCAAGTGTTACCTAGACGACTACTGAAGTTTAGTAAGAGGAGAGGGAAGCGAAGCTTAGCGAGCTTTAGTTGATCAACTACTACATAAGCCACTGGTGGAGAAAGCTCTTTGAGCTTCCCTTTATTCGTTGCAAAGGTAGCGTTTGGATAAACTTATTTATAACAACTTATGACTTTTGGCACTTCAAAAGTCAGAAGTCTCTATGTTTTTGTATTTGGTTTGCAAATTAAATAGTTAATTATGCATAAATCATAAGTAGGAGAGAGAGTGGAGAATCAACCTATTTTTAAGTTGGGATCCGACAACTGACTAGATAAGTTTAGCCATTAATTTATGTAGGAATTTCAACAGACTGAACCCTATAAATATATAACTTATTTCTTTAAGTAAAAGTCAGTTACAAGTTTATCCAAACGCTACCTAAGGCTAATCAAAATTTATATTAACAGCTACATGAACAGATGTAATTCAATCATGCAAATAGCTAATAGATCCAACAATTTCAGAAAATCCCAAGTGATGTATGTACTAAAAAGAATGAAGAACAGATGGATCATGCTCATCTACTAATCTCAGTACAATATATATATATATATATATATATAGAGAGAGAGAGAGAGAGAGGCATTGAGCCTATATCTATTTCCATTAGGCATGAATGATTTGACTAAACATGATTGGTGGAGTTGCCGATAATGTTGTTTTGATTGATGAGAAGATAGAGGGGGGGAAACAAGTTAAATTATGAAGGATATTTAATAATCAAAATATTTAAGAATAAGCCAAGCTAAAACAGAATATTTGGAATGTAATTTTAGTAAAATAGGAGTAAAAACCGTGGAGTAGTTAACATTGATAACCAATAGATTATTTTAGAGTGATCATTTTTTTTTTATTTCATTTTAACCATCTAGAAGGAGGTAAAGATTAAAGATGATGTCGCTATAAAATTAAAACAGGGTGGATGAAATGGAAACGTGCATAAGTGCAGTGTGATCAATGAATATCATAAAAATGAAAAGAAAAATTTTGAGGCAATTATAAGAGTAGCCACGCTTTCTGTTAAAGATTGTTGGGCAATCAAGAAATAACAAGTAAAAAAAAATCAGAGTACCAACGAGAACAAATGAGATGGTGTAACTTGAAGATGTTGGATTGACAAAGGAATGGCAAAAATTACTTGGGATGAGGCAGTAAGGAAAGAGATGTACACTAGCTTCGATTTAATGGATGATATGGACCTAGATAAAGTGGAATGGTAGAATAAGATTCATGCAGCCTGCACACACACTTCAGCAATTTTTCCCTCTACTATTCAAATAGATAAATAAAAGAAATCTTTAGAAGGAATAAGGATTTCAGATAAAATTTGAAACACAAACATAATGGGGGGATTTGGACTTCAAGCGAAATGGGAATCATATCCAATAATTAGCAAAACCCCAACCAATAAAAGACATGTTGCATGCCATGCCAACCTCCAGTTGGTTCTTCTTGTGCTGATGATGGCCAACTGACCAAAAGATGCCAATGGTGGTCTACTACTACTTCTACTACTATGGCCAACTGATCAAAAGATGCCAATGGTGGTCGTCTACTACTTATTCTACTACTACTACTACTATATCTACTGCTATTGTTACTGCTACGGCTACTACCAGAATGTCAAAAATAAATAATAGAAAATACAAAGAGAAAAGGAAAGTGGGTGAGAAAAAATAGGATTTTAAAAGACCAAATGAAATTAGGAGATAGAGACATCCTGAGTGTTTTATTAGTTTAGGAAAGAGGTGTGGGTGAGAAAAAAATAGAGAATGAGAAGATAAGAATGAAGAAAAATTGGGATTAGAGTGAATGCGAGAGAAATAGGAAAGTGCATCAATGACATTTTTATATAAATAGAGAGAGGAGGTGGGGGTGGGGAGAAAGATACATTGAGTCATAGGAGATTTTTTTTTTTTGATGGAAACAAATAGAAGAGAGGTTCTAGGAAAGTAGTTATTGGGGAGTGAAAGGAATAGAAGTTTCACACATGTATTGTGGTCGAAATTGTGTGAACTAAAAGCCAGGGGATTGTCCACATCAGCACAAGTTGCTTCTATATATAATATAGACTAGTTAATGCCCTGTGTAAATACGGGTCAATGACTAATAAGAATTAAACATAAATAAAAATATAGTGAATGCCCCATGTGTATAGATGTTTTAAGAAAGTTGAAATCCCGTGAAGATGTGAGAGCAAAAATAGTAATGAGAGGGAATGCGATGGAAGTAGGAAAGTGTGCATGTGGCATTTTTGGTAGTTTTTTATTCATTTAAAAAGAATGTGGGTGAAAAAAAAATGGGATAGAGAGAGATGTAACTGCAAAAAAAAAGGGATAAGAGAGGAGAAACTGTTTTAGGAGTTGTCCACATGGTACTCTAAAAAAAATCCAAAAACCCAAATAAAATTAGTCGGGGTTGTCCAAGTTGGCAACACTTTGCTTTAGTGTATTATTATTATTAAAATAAGCACTTCAAGTAGACTTTAATATGATTAAAATACTGATTCTAAAATTTAGAGATTATGGTTATTTTGATCACTTTTAGAAAATTTTCATAATTACAATTATACCATTCCTTAAAAAATTAAAAAAAAAATCTTAAAGATTTATTTCGTATATCCTTTTAACACAAGTACTTTCCAACACTTTAGAATCCATATGAGAACCCAAAGCATATAGGTTACTCACATAAAACTCAAAGATCATAATCATTAACAATCTAAATTTGACAAATTTTGCAAATAATAAATCATTTAATGTGATAAAATAATTTTCAAATAATAATAATTTTTTATACTGAAAATTAAAAACCTTTTAAAACAATCTTTCACTATTCCTAAAGGTTTTATCTGCAAATAATCTCATTTAATGATAGAGGATAAACTTATATACCAAAATATACATGTGAGGTACTAGTGATGGATTTTTATGTTGAAAAATATCTAGTTGTTAAGATATTGCTCAAGGAATATCATCTTCTAATAATCTTCAAGTAAATTGGGTCACTAAAAAAGGAACAAAGTGAGTATTTATGAAGCTTCAGTTGTGTGTGTGAGAGTTTTCCATTTACATCTGATCATCTGATCACTATGATCAAGTTTAATATACAATTAGTACATACAACCATGTAGATGTGGAGTAATACTTTCATAACAAATGGTAGTCATCTCACACACAATAACTTTGCAAGTGAGCCGTTTTAACTCACCCATAGAGAAGAACATTCTAAGTCTATACCAACTGTTAGAAAATCACTAATCCCTATAGAGTATTGTATAATTGTGCACCATATCTTCTAAAGTATTTCTAGAGGACACAATATTCCATTGAAAGCTTAACGTTTCATATGACGAAGTATTTAACGTTTCATGCCTTTCCTCACCATCTATTCCATATCATGATGATGGTATCGAAAGAATGTTAATAATGGGTCTAGGGCTGCACGTAGGATTGAGCCAGACCAAACCCAGCCCAACCCAAGATTTGGCCTGAAAGGGCTCTTAGCTCACGATTAGACGTACCCGGCCGTCCCAGGGCCCTAGTGTAAGCCCAGGTTGAAGCTTGGGCTTAACATGGCCCAGCACACGATCCAAGGCCTGATACCAGGGCTGTGGCCCAAGACTTTATGGGTTAGATATGTAGGTTATTATTATTATTATTATTTTAAAGAAGTCTTATGTAATGAGATAATGACCCTTGTGGCGGCCCAAGACCTGTAGATTGGAATTGGGCCATACTCAGGCCTTGAGGACAAGGTTTTCACGAGTCTGACCTAGACTAAGCCCAAAATATATAAACATAAACGGGCTCAGACCTAGCCCATGAACACCCCTAAGTGGGTTTAATATGATCCAGTGACTAATAGGTGATGGATGTGAAAGAAGACGACCATTTGCAGAGAATTCATCATAAGATCTTTAAAGAAGATTGGTAGATCAGATGGTTATGGTTTATCTAAACAAGGTTAACTAACCTTACTCCCACTTTGTTAGGGATGCAAGTATCCGATTCCAATTCATTTTCGTATTCATTTAAAGTAAATATGGATATACATGTATCCGTTTCGATTAAACATCCATTCGATTAAAAAATATGTGATTATAAATGAACTAATTACGAATATACACATATCCGTCACAGATAATATCCGAATCTGATTAAATATTTGGTTAATTGTTCGTATCCGATTATTATCCTATATCCAGTTAATATAATAATTAAATATATATATATATATATATATATATATATATATATATATAAAGAGAATGAGTGTAGATTATTAGATCAAAACGTATCCAACGGTCTACTCTAAACCTTTTATCTCTATCACATAAAAGTTTTAATAATAAACCGAATATTTGATTAGATCCGATATCCGTTTCCGATTATTATCCCATATCCTATGAACTTAACAAATGCTTAACAACTACGAATTCAAACATGTTTTTTAAATATTATACATGAAAAATAAATAAGCCTAATTCCGATGTACTTCCATCCGCATCGAATCCGACTCATTTGCATCCCTACCTATTCTTGAGTGTTTTTCTTTTGTTTTGGTTTTTATTTCTTTTTTCTTTTTAGGGTCATTGCTTGTTTGTTACGGCTATATATATTTTGATTTTGCAATTATACCATGCAACGGAGTCAAGAGGCGGTCCCTAGATTGTTTTTCGAATGAAAAAAACTCCAAAAAGAAAAACCAGCAGAAATTGTACTTAAAAAAAAAAAAAATGGAAAACATTCTTTTACCGTCACAACGAGCGCCTATCCTTGCTCACTGAATAGCTTCAACACAGACTCCTCGAACCGCCGAAACGGAGAACAAGCCTCTTCATTCTCTCCGACGTCTCCGTTCGGATCGTCGTTAAGATTAACGACGGCTACGTCGCTCCATTCGATTCCATTCTTAGTTGTCGAATTCTCCGTGAAAGCCTTCAGCTCTTCGGCAGGCCACTTGAAATCCTTAGAAGCCCTAAGCAGCTTCGCCTCTCCCTCCTCTCTTTTCCCCTTCATTTTCGACGAAATTGCAGAGAGAAGGAAAGGATCCAAGTAATCTTCAAGGTTATTTTTCTTCCTCTTCATTTTCTTCATCGCCTCTCTCTCTTCCGCGTCCGTTCCCTTTCGGATCTGCGTCAAATTCACCTGAGACTGCGACGAATCGCGACATTTCAGATCATCTTCGATCGAAATCCTGAAATTGAACGAGAAATTAAGATTTAAAAAGAAAAAAGGAGGGACATAAATAGTTGAATCGGAGAGTACCGAGATCTGATCTTAGAAGCTGGCGTAGGAGAAGGAAGCGAAGAAGGGCGAACGAGGCGCCTCTGGACGTATTCAACGGTGGAGAGGGGACTCGAACACTCGCTTCTGCTGTCTTCAAGCATCGCTCCTGCTTGACGGTTTGCGAGATGTAAAAAGAAGTTGAAGAAGCAGTGATTCTAATCTATGGACTTCGAATCATATTTACGGATATACCCTTTGAAGTGGGCATCGTTTTGAGAACCTGATGGGAGTCCCTGATGAGGATTTGATTGGACCGGATGGAAAACTGGTTTGACTGAAACCAGATCCTTTCCAGGTTTAAACAAACGTCAAACCGTATTATGCTGCAAATTGAATCTAATTATCCTGTTTTTATTAGAACCGGGTGATTTTTTATGAGCTGGATGGTTTTTGGTTCTACGTGGCAGCTCAAGCAAGATTGCTTGCAAATGCTTGCGGAAACCTGGCTTGAGCTGATCTTTTGCTGTAAAAATAAGTTTTTTTTAAACATTTTTTTGTCTTTATTTTTTCATTTTATTTTTCCCAATCCAAGCACAAACACTTTCGGTATGGAAAAAAGAAAAGAAAAGAAAAAAAAAAAGTAAAGAAAACAGAAAGGGAAGAAGCGATATCGGAATCTCAACCATGGAAGTTGTTTTTGCCTTCTCTTAATCGGTATGTCAGAACTCATTTATTGCTTGAAACTTCCAATTATGTTTTTTTTTTTTTTTTTTTTTTATCATTTAATTTTTAAAATCTTTTTTCTTATTATTTTTATGCTATTTTGTGTATTCAGTATTCACTATTAAATTTATTGAGCCCCGATCAAACAATGTAAGTCAAGGGTCGAATCCGATTTGAACTAATCCTATTACCCTATTGATTGACTGATCCGGTTCTTGAACGGAGCAAAAACGGTTTCTTTGAATTTTCATGTCCTACCATGTTTTGGACTTGTGGTTTGTTTGAATTTGGTGTCTCTTTTAACGGCTGGGATTTGGTGACCCTCCTAAAATGCCCCTAATCTACCCTCACATGCGTGCAGGGGAACACATCAGATAAATGTTCTGTCCAGGATTTGATGTCCAGTACACCCAGAAAGTTCAAATGGAATGAAATGAGAAGGGTTAGATGAAATTTCAAATTCCCACCCATTTTATTCCAAATGACATTCCTTGGGTCCTGAACAGGACATTTGCTCCCTTTAAATATGGAGTAAATTTTCTTTAGAACACTTTTTTTTTTTAATGGTTTTAACACTAGAAATCCCATTTTTGTGTGAATCTATTTTTTTCATTTGAATGCTGACTATACAATTTTAACTCCATGCACTGAGCATTTGTGTCCAAAACACGGTAGGACATACAAAATCAGCCTGGACACTACATTTGTTTCCGCTCTGAAAGCAATAGTTTTAAGTACAATGTCTGGGGAGCACAGGCTCCTCACCTTGGAGAAGCTTTGGAGAAATACTATCAAAGAGTTGAGCTACTCTGAGCCTTGCCCAACTCTGCTCAGGCTCATCACATAATGATTAGGCTCAGGCTCAACTCAAACTTGTCGTGAACATGAGGTGCCGAGCTCAACCCCAACTCATTAAGATATAAGCAAGCTCAACTCAGCTCACCAAACTCAAAAATTACTGCTACAGGCCTGAATGTTAAAGCCCAATGGTCCATGAGCCAAATCTACTCTTAAATGCTGAAGACATAGATGGTTGAAACAGGCACAGTAGGCCATGAATCAAAGTCTCATAAAATGTATAAAAATATAAGTGTTATGTGTTGTATAATATATGACATAATAAGTTATATCTATATATATTAAATACAAATATAAGACCGTCAACAAGACGAGCCTAATGTAGCTTGGCTTTGGTTCATTTAGCTGAACTAGCTCAATTGCAAGTTTGAGCTCAGCTTTGTGAGCTTCAAACAGGTTCAAGCTCAGCTCATGACAAGTTGAACTGAGTTAAGCTCGTTGACAGCCCTAATTATGACCACCGGATGAGATCAATTATTTTATTAAGAAATCCCCTTAACTGAGGAAGAATTGTGTAGAAAATTGGATCTACATTGGATATCACCTGAATTTTCCAATCTATCCTCCTAAAGAGAAGTTTGGTTTCCAATTCTGCTTCATTGCTAGTACCAAGCAACTCTAATAATAAAGGGGCTCAAAAGCACCTTAATTATGTTAGCAAACCTCCGCTGGGTGTTACGGGGGCCGACACATCAGTGCCGAAAAGTGATTTACACTTTTTTTTTTGGGGGGGGGGGGGCTTTATAAATTTTTTATGCTGATGTGTCGGTCCCCTGACACCCAGCAGAGGTTAGCGTTCTTTAGAGTGGCAGAAACAATCCTTTATGCCTCAACTGGGTGGGGCTCGCTGATTGACTAGTGGAATCTAATCCTTATATGCATGCCTTGTGTACACTACTAGTATCAGCACTGGATTGTTTCCATATCCTCATAACTCTTAAATAGGATTGGGATTATTTATATATTTCAACATCAAATTACATGAATGAAAAAAGATTGTGATGAAATCTCAAGTTTAATTGTGTCTCAATGAATATATTTATTGATCCAATGATGTTTTTTTATAATTTTTATAATACATCTTTTAGGTTTTCAAATTATTCATGGTTTCAAGTTCTTGAAATGCACATTTTAAGATTATTAGGCCGTAAACTGGGCTGGGCAGCCAGAGCCCTGATATGTTTGGCCCGAAATGTGGGCTGGCATAGCTATGTTAATTTTGCATTAGGCCGATTTGGGACCAAATTTCAGGCCTAAAGTAATATACAGGCCAATTTTTGTCAGGCCTCACCCTAATATGGCCGGCCTAAACTAGAGTAAAATACAAAAGCCTCAACTGGGCCCAAATGGTTATTGATCTCCATTAAAACATGCCCAAACTCAGTCAAAACTCAGTTTAACTAGGTATATACTCAGTCCAAACTTGTATGAACTCGGCTCATGGGCAGTTAAGTTTGGACCAGTGTGAACTTGGTCTGAACTAGATCCACAGGTCTCTAAGTTTTTGCAAGCCTGAGCTCGACCCAAAACGCAATTTTTTAATTGGGTTGAGTTCGGGCTGAGTTTGGGGTTAATAGGCCAAATGTGAGCCAGGCTGTTGCACTTTGGGCGGAGTTTGGGCTGATCTGAGCTCGGCCCATCTCGTGCTTTACTATCTATTACTTAGTTCTTGCTTTATCCAATAATATTAGTGTACATAATCATGTTGTAACCTTTTATTTTATTTGTAGATTTTCTTTCAAATACCTCTCAGACATTAAACTAGCTAAAGGATGGATAGAATCAAAATAGAGAATTAAGGGAGTGCATTAAGTGATAAAAGAGAGGGAAAACGGAAAAATAAAAGGATGAAACGATTGTTAAAGGAAGCTAATGATGCTGATAAGTGTCGAGTTAGCTATTTGAATCGGATTCTTTCTCACATGAATCCTTTGAAGTTTTCTCAGATTCTTTCAAAATACGGAGAGATACAATGGATTTGTCTTACACCTGAAGGC
>JAOXJP010054065.1:0-12448 GCA_025762735.1 Platanus orientalis
CTTTTCGGCACTGATGTGCCCACCGCCTGACAAAGAGCAATGGTTAGCATTCGTTAAGGTGAGCATTTTTTATCCATCACTCATTACTGCCTTTCTACTTTCAATTTGAATATCTTAGAGCTTGACCAAAAAGAATATATAAATATATATATAATTGTGAACTCAAGGTTTATAGTCCCAAAACTTGATAATTGGGGTGAAAAGATGAAGCTACCTGTTTCTAGTGGTTACATGAAATTAAGTATCATGAACGAGTGAATGTACTTTTGTCTAAAAGAAAAAATGAAGAGAGAAGGATGTGGGGGGAGGAAAGAGATCGTTTTACCGTTTGAACTCCTCTACAGTCACAAACGGATTCATCACAACTACAAATGTGGGTGTCATTTTGACCCTGGTCTTCACTTGCAAGATTTCTAATTTCAAACGTCACTCAAATCACACCCACGTATGTGGATGTGATAAACCCGTCCGTGACTGTAGAGGAGTTTTAACTGTAGATGATCCTCCCTTAATTCTTAAAATTCTGGTTACCAACAAAGAGAACTTTAATGGCAAATTCATTGGCTACCATCATTACGACATTTGATTATACCAATCTGTTATTTTAGAGCTTGATTAAAACAGTTCTCCTTCTTTACCCCCTCCCCAAAAAATAATAAAAAAAGCATAAACGAAAACAGACAAGCTGGCTTTCCTTTATTTTAGGAGCCTAGAGGTCAATGAAAAGGACAAAACTAATATGGGAAAGGATCTGCCACACCCAATTTTTCTGACCCCTCCATGTCCTCACACACAAAGGGTGGGGGTGGGGGTGGGGTTGGGCCGTTGGGGAGCATAGGGTTAAAACTATAAAAACAGTTTAGAATGAAAAAAAAAAGAAGAAGATACACATAATATGGAGTGTATAGGGTTAAAACCATAAAACAGGTGTTCCAATGAAAATTTGCTCCCTATTTAAAAGAGGAACAACATTCAAAAAACTACTACATGTCAGGCCTGTAGTGTGGGGACATAGGGGGACTTACAAATTTGGGTCTAGCATCTCCTTTTCCTATTAATGAATATTATTAAAGGCTTGTGATGGAATGAATGGCTTAAATGGGGTGCAACGCACAAGGACTAAGGACATCATAAAGAGCGCAGTTAGTACAAATGGATTGAAGAATTCATATCAAGGCGTGAGTGGAGTGACGTATGGACGGATAAAGATTGTTGCGGTTGCAATGCAACTGTGAAAGATAAGGTGATGCTACTACTTGATATCCATTATTTCTTCCTTTTAGGTATCAGTCATAACTCCATCCATGTAAGCCTATTATCACACGGTAATGTCATCTTAGTAGCCTACCTTCACTAATAAACAAGGGATAATCAAATAACTCATTGGAAATTTATTGACCATAGGTTTACTAATATGATACTCATTAAAAGGGTATTCCACTTTCCTATATATAGGTCATTCTTTTGTCATCCTTGCGTGGAAGCAACCATGGCCAAGTCCTTAGTGGTTGAGCCAGCAAGTTACAACCATTCTTTGGAAAGGCTCAATGAATATGTGCACTGTGCTCTAAGCCATTTCTCCTCCATTGAAATAAGTCAATTGTCATGTCATGGGCTCATCTTTATACTAACAAATCAGGGAAAACTATCAGTAGTTGCTAGTTTCCTTGTTACAGTGGTGGGGACACTTGCACTCTCTTCCTTCCAAGTTGGGAAATGACTTATAAATAATTGAAAAGGATCAAAACCCTTTTTAATACAGTGGAAACATTTCAAGAAGTTGTGGGCATACGCACACACATATATATATTAAAAGAAAATATTTCTTTAGCAAACAGAAGATTACATCGGAATGTATTTTAATATTTGCATCACAAAAAACCATAAAATGAAATATGTGGCCACAATCATTATATGAAGTTGATTTTTGAACTGAAAACCTTAGGGGGCATCCTAGGTGCTTTTGGGTTTTATATGGCGAGAAAGGAAATCATCTGCAGTTTAAAATCTCTCTCCTGTCCTTATGGTTCTATCACATTCACAAATGTGGGTGATTTTTTTCACATAGGAAATTTGAATTCCAAACTTCAGTCAGATTGCACCCACATCTGTGGTAATGATAGGATTGTTTGGACTGTAGAGGGGTTTTGAATTGTTGATGATTTCCTTTCATATACCAAGCATACAAAGGCATATAGGATTAATGATTTTAATACGGATTTATTATATAGATAATTTAGTGTATCTGTTCTCTTGTTAATAAAATAACTAAATAGAAAGGAGAAAATAAGCCCAAAGCCTTGACATCATTTAAAAGAGTTTTCTTCACCTAACCATGAGATAAGAAAATCCGAAAACAAGATAAAGAATGATTCAACCCAAAGGAGGCAATATTATATGTGCTACCTTGTTGGCTGCTCTTCTAATGAACCTAAAGAAAGCATCATCAAAATCTTTAAGCAAATTTTATAATAAGCCTGGTCTGTCAGGGAGGGAATAATATCTCTATTGATTAACATGCTTTATTTCTAAAAATACTGAAAACTTATTTTATTCATATCATTAATAAAGTTACCCATATTTAATCAGATTTTACAAACTAATATAGTAATTTATCAAAGATTAATAGTACAAATACTTATTTTTAGCCAAAAATTTGATCTACTCCAAGGCTTGTTCTTGCATTTGGAATCAAGGTATCCCTAGGGCATTTTAGGGTTCAAGATTAAAAGGGTTTGCAAGGATACTATCGTATAGAGCTTACAAGGCTACAAGCTATTGTATTATGTGATATACTATTTTAAACAGCACCGATTCTTCCTGTTAGTGTGACCATGTGTGATATGCACTAGCGTGACAGGTTTTGAATTTGAGGTGTCTCTGTCGGTACCTACATTTTGATTTGAACACTTTTTTGAAGCTTTAATCCTTACGCACCTCAGCCTAAGGTACGGTCACACATGATCACACCAATTTTTGGCCACGGAACATTTGTTCCGTCTAGGGCCGAATGCCGGAAGCAAAACTCACGGTGTCCTTTTCTTATAGAAAAGCTGTTGGTAGATTGACGTGTCGACCATTCACGATGGTCTCAAGTTCGTTAGCTCCGAATGCACACGGCGCCGTTTACCAACTCAGGCACAGATAAACTAGCATGCGCACAGTGCGGACATTACAACTGCATCGTCACGTACGGTGAGGGGAGTGGTAAAAAACAAAAAAGGCAGAGCGTCAGCCATCAACCAACCGACGCCCGTCCCGTCGAAAGAAAACAAGCATGTAACCAACCCCCCCCCCCCCCGCGTATATTAGCTTTATTCCGTAGTAAATAATGAGAAGTGTTTGAATTGAATATTGCAGCGGTGGGTAATCCGAAGAGTTCAAAAGAAAAGTGGGATTAGGGTTTTCCCATTCCATCGGTCTCGTTCGTTTCTTGCAGCAGAAGCAGCAGCAGAGAGAAGAAAGAGAGATGGTGAACCCACGGTGCTTTTTAGACATAAGCATAGGAGGGGAGCTTGAAGGGAGGATAGTGGTGGAGCTTTACAGTGATGTGGTGCCGAAGACGGCCGAGAATTTCAGAGCTCTCTGTACCGGCGAGAAGGGCATTGGTCCAAACACCGGTGTTCCTCTCCATTACAAGGTTTCTCTCTTCTCTCCAACTCTCTTTTTCAAGTTTGAAGTTCCGTGTTTCTCTTACTCGAAATGAGAAAAAAAGTGGAAGTAAAAGGTTCATATCTTTGTTTAGTTGGTGGTTTCTGATAAGTTATGTTTGGTGATTTCTGATAAGTTAAGGGTATTAATGTCTTTCCAGCATTGATGGATTGAATCATTTGGATGGTTCGACAATCAGCTCCATTCGATGGTTGCTTGTTTCTTTTGATTTCAATGAACGAAAGATCAGCTTCTTCTTTATTCTCTCTCTATAAATGTAGTTTCTAGGAATTTCTGAATCCACTGGACTACAGGGTTTTTTTTTTTTTTTGATTATGAGTTTTGATGATGTTTGGAAGGATGCTTTGGGGTGGATCGGTTTATTTTCTGGGCATTGGAGTTCTCAAAGAATTCTATAGTGGGTGTTTGAAACTTTTATTTAATTGTGCAGGGACATTGTGTAAGCGTTTACATCTTGTGTTATTATGTGATGTGATCAATCCCCAGTATCTCACAAACTATTTTATTACAAATATTTTGTACAAGATGCTGTTAATAGTTGATTAATTGCTTCAAAAACTGGGAAAGTTTTGGAAAATTCATATTGAAAAGTACCCCCCAACACACAAACCAAAAAAACAAAAAAGGTTAAAAAGTAAAACTCTGTGATACAGTAAAGCTATGCACTTAAATTCTCAAATGTTCACGATATTGTGGTAGGGTTGTTTACTGTATTTCAAGGTATTTGTCTTTGCGCTGTTGAATTTTATATTATATAGTTACTGTTTATTTGATTAATTTGGTCTTTTAAATGGACTGGAGCTTCGTCTTTTAACTTATTTTAAAAACATTCTATAAAATATTAGATGAAATGTTTTAGTATTAAAGTTTCACAGACATGAAACTGTTCACGTGGTTGATCAATACTTCACTTTTTATTTGTTTAATTTGGTTTTGCAGAAAGGAAGTTTCTTTACTTTCTTGTGCTTCTGTTGGCATTTTGGTTTACCAATTAAATGCCTTCGGAGTTTCTTGAGTCAGTCTCATAACTTAGATTACCCATCCCATCTCACTTCCTGTCCCCTAACTTTCGAGGCCTCAGCTGAGGTGCTACGTTAACAAGCTTGATACGAGGCTTAATATATTGACTCTTTAATTGGCCCTGGAAGTATCTTTATCTTTTGATCGGAAGACCAAACATCATGATTAGAGTTTGTGAGACAATTAGCACGTCCTTATTAGATCTCTTCACTACTTATATCCCACCTCTTTTATGTGCCCTCATGCTAATAGTAAAGTAAGGGTCCTCAAGGCTTGCTGGGTTTTTCATTTCACATGGCTTGCCATTAGGGGTTTACAGAAGTCAGATAAGTAAAATTGACATTATTGCTGCAATGACATCATTTTTACATTTTGTGATGATTACTGATAGATTTTCATTCATTACCTTTTGGTCATATAAGTATTTTTCTCAACTTTCACTTTAATACTGCTGTTTGAACAAACTATACAGTGAAGTATGCATCACACTGGATTCTAAACTTTGAAAAATTGATTCCCTAAAATACTACGAGGATGTATGGGCACCAGTCGACTCCTTGACATGGTTGCACTTTTTGCTACTTTCGTTAAGGGACCTATATGCGTCTTCAGATATCCACCTGTTATGCTCCTTCTGTAGAGACTGGCATAGCGCAAATGGTAGCAGATTCTACATGATGTTGCAGTGAGAAAACTGACGTGGCTAGCCACCTATCAGATCATGTAGGCTATGATTGGTAGCCCAACTGACCCTGAAGGCCACCCAGAAATAATGCCACACCTGAATGCTGGAAGACAATGTATCAATAAGTGTGCTACTGATTCACTACATGCCTCGCATAGGACGCACATGTTAGGCTTGACTTTCTTCCTTGATATGAGAATATCTATCATCAAAATCTAGTCTTGAAGGATCTCCACATGGAAACAAGATCTTAGATGAAACATGTGAGCTCTAGATGAAATGGTTTAGGAAGATGTTTTTTTCCAAGCCTTCAAGGGTTTGGAAAATCAACATATTTCAGTCCATTTTGGCAGAAATGTGTCAGTTTTCTGTGGCTCTCTGAAAATGAAACACGCATGTAACTTAAGTCATAACGCCTCGGTCACTTTGACTGAAATATTATGACCCAAAATATAGAAATTTCAACATTTCAGTTGACACATTTTTAGTATCGACTAAAGCCTCTATTTGAACTCTGGGTTTTTGGATACCCCCCTCTTTTGAGCTTGAAAAAATATACTCACATGCACCTCTTCTTCTTTTGGTGGGGCATGTTTGATGCTCAAATGTGTATATTCTTTTATTTTATTTTATTTTTTAAAGAAAGGTAATAAATTTTATTGAGCAAAGAAGAAAAGAGAAGTAACAAAAGGGAATTTACCAGGCACTTAAGTAGGTGAAAAAGAAACAAAAGAAAAAAGAAAGAGCTAAAAGAAAAAAGTAGACAACAAGCATTCAAAATATAAAAAAAGACCACATCCAAAAAGATTTTATAATAGACACCTGATCAAAAAGGTTTTTGTAAACCATGCCAATTAAACCTTTTAGTAGAAATACTTGAATCCCTGCAAGTATTATTATTATTTTTGATTGATAAGGAAATTTATTAATAATCAAAAAGAGGATGGGGCAGCATGAGAAATGCTGCCCACACAAATCAAAAACAAAGAAGAGGCCTCAGCCAAATACAAAATTGTCCCACGCCGAAAACCATTGAAACTGCCTTCCTAAATAGGGAAAGGTGGTTAAGCCACCCCGCCAGAACCGAAAGGACTGTTTCAGGCAGCCTAACGAAATCCTCACCAGCCCCATTGAAAATGCGAGCGTTATGCTCCTTCCATATTGTCCAACAGATCCATGTTGGAAGGGCTTTCCAGATGAAACAACCATGCTGCAAAAGACCCTCCCTAGGATGGCTCCAGCTAGAATGAGGGGCTTCATTGAACTGGGAATGACCCAAGGCAATTGGAAACAATGCAAGAAGAGAACCCATACGAAAGTAGCGGCTGGACAATGAATAAATAAATGGCTGCCAATCTCCTGGTTTGCACAACACATGTTGCAATGATTGGGCATGGGGAAACCTTTGGTGATTAGGTTGTCCAGTGTAAGAGTCCTATCCTGAAAAATCAACCAGAGGAAAATGGCTTTGGAAGGGAGCAGAGGAGTCCAGATCAAATGAGAAGGGAAGTCACTAACACCCCCTTGAGATAGAAACGCGTAGATTGATCTCATTGTGAATTGACTGCTGTTGTCAAGGAACTAGTGCCATTCATCTTCCTTGTGGGGCATGTTTGGATACGCCTTTGAAATACACTCTAGCAGCTGCCCAATGCCATCTGACTCCCAATCATTGAATGCTCCTCATATGAAGATTCCAACCCCACTTGGACCCTTCTCATGCTTTATTGAAAGCAACAGATCCACCGCACCATCGATCTTACCAAAATTTGATTCGGTCCCCTTTTCTAGCATGAAAAGCGATGTGCGGAAGGAAGTCTGCGTACCCACTCACAATATTCTTCCACAGCCCTCTTCTGTGCATACCAACAAGGGTGCTAGTTGCCCACCCCTGAAAACTCAGCTTGTGCTTAGCCTCGATAGCTTTCCTTCACAATTCCTGAGATTCACTCCCAAACCGCCAAAGCCACTTAAGTAATAAGGCATTGTTCATTGCCTGCAGAGGCCTACACCCCAGACCCCCCTCTTCTCTAGGCCTACACACCTTCTGCCAGCCCACTAAATGATATATTTTTTTTGCTCCATCTAAATCATCCCATAGGAAGTCCCTTCGTCTTTTGTGTAGCTTCTTTTCAACAACTCTTGGCAATGGAAAAAGAGACAAGAAGTAAAATGGAGGGTTGACAAGCACACTGTTGAGTAGAACCACCTTATCCCCTTTCGATAAGAGCCTTCTTTTCCATGATGCAAGGCGTTTGTCCACGCGCTCGGTGATTGGATCCCATATAGCTGAGGCTTTAAACTTGACCCCAAGGGGCCGACCAAGATAGGAGGCAGGAAGGTCAACTCTCAAGCATCCGAAACAATCATCCATAGTGATGATTGAGGGCACCTAACCTACTCCAAACATTTTCATCTTCTAGAGATTGACTCGAATCCCTGAAGCCGCTTCAAACATGAGCAAGATACCCCTTAAGTATTTAATTTGCTCCATGTCTAGCTTTAAGAATAACAAGGCATCGTTTGCATATTGGATCAGCGGGATAGACAGGCCCTCAGTTCCCCTCTGGCAGCCCTGTGGAAGCCCCTCCCTCTCAGCCATGAAAACCAAGCAGCTTAATGCCTCCATAACATTATTGAAGTGAAACGGGGAAAGGGGTCGCCCTGTTTGAGACCCCTTGATGATCTGAAGAAGTCTTCTGAAGAGCCGTTTAGCAAGATGGAAATGGAGACAAAAGAAATCTAGGTTCTGATCCAATTGCACCAAACCTATCGAAACCCGTGCCATGCAATAGGTCCAAGAGGAACTCCCAATACACATGATCGTAGGCCTTCTCCATGTCCAACTGAACCAAAATCCCCGTCTGCTCATTTTGCATCCACTCGTTAATGCACTCGTTTGCTAGGAGAGAACAATCGAGAATCCGCCTCCCACGAACATAAGCACTTTACGAAGCCGAGATAATGGAGCTCATGACTCCCTCCAAACTCCTGGATGAAACCTTGGCAAACAGCTTGTAGAAGCATCCTAGAAGGCTGATAGGCTTGAAATCCTTAGCTTCCCTTGAATTTGGTATCAACGTATGAAAGGTGGGGTTCACACTCTGGCATAGAGATGCGTTTTGAAAAAACTCATACATTGCCCCCATGATGTCCCCTTCCATCATCTCCCAGAACACCTTTAGGAACTTTATCGGGAAACCATCAGGCCTAGAAGCCTTGTCTTCCTTTAGGGAGCTTAATGCTTCTTTGACTTCTTCCACAAAGATGGGCCTTTCAATCCATCCACTTTGCTCATCGGAAATGACCCATAGATTTAAGCCTCTTAACTTTGGGTTATTAGGGATCGGATTGCTGAAGAGCTCTTTGTAGAATGAAGAAATCATTTTGGCAATATCCGATCTCCCCATGATGCATTGGTTCCCCTTCTTAAGTCTCTCAATGAAATTGACTTTGGAACAAAGATTGATCATCTTATGAACTTCGTATTTTTGTCACCCTCCTTCAACCAAGACACAAGAGATTTTTGGCGCCAACTGATTTCCTCCATCTGAATCCAACTGTTGACCTATTTTTGAAGCACCTCCCTCTCGCTTTGCCGCACACCTGAGCGGAGGTCTTGTTGTTATTGCAGGCCTAGAGAAGAGATCTACGACAAGCATTGGTTCTTCAAGATTGCTACGTTCCTCAACTCCTCCCTGTTTTATTTTTTGATAAGCTTCTTAAGCTTTTTGAGCTTTTGCCCCAACATAAAACCCATAGAACCCTCGAAATGGAATTCCTGCCACCAGCTGCTCACCTTCTCCCTAAACCCATTCACCACCAATCGCATCTGCTCAAACCGGAAGGGGGAAGGGCTCTGGCTTTTAACCATGTTTTGTAGGAGAATAGAGATGTGATTAGACCCGACGTTAGGCATTGCCACCTGAACCATACTAGGAAACATATCCTCCCAATCTTGAGTCAACAAAAACCTGTCAAGACGACTCATGGATGGCCTCTCTTGCCGATTCGACCAAGTGAAAGCAGCACCCGATAGCGGCAGGTCAATCAAACCAGCCCTTTCAATGAACCTAAAGAACTCCTTCATTGGCAGAGATGGCCTATGATTCTCTGCCTTTTTGGAGGGATAGTGAACTACGTTGAAGTCCCCGTATATCACCAATTGCTCTGCCCAATCACTGTGCACTAAATTCAGCTCATCCCGCATAAAACTTCTGGAAGCATGAGGATTCGGACCATAAACTTCTGAGAAAACCCAAGGTAGGGCTTTATCCTGGCACCTGTACCTGATCGACACCGAAAAAGCATTTAACCTCCATTCTACCACATCAATCAAAGATTTATCCCAAGCCACCAAAATGCCTCTAGCTCGATTAACAACCTCCTTGTGCCCAAAGCCCCAATCTCTTCTTCCCCACACGTCCTTCGCTTTCTTCCACCCGAAGTGTTGCAATTTGGTCTCCTAAACACACACCACAGGCAACCTCTTAGACTTACACACCTCCTTAAATCTCCACCTCTTCTCCTAAGACCCTAGGACTCTAGCATTCCAAATGAGGATATTCACCATTAATGGAAGTATTGGTTATCTCCACACTTGGTGTAGGATAGGGATATAAAGCTTCCTTTAGATAATTATTCAAGCAAAGGAATGATTGATAGGATGAAAAGAATAAAGCTTCCAATGAAAAGCTCCAAGAAAAGAATTTTATAAATGTTGAGGAATGAAGAGGAGCTGGGAAGTATCTACAAATTTTTTGTTTAATCAAAATCATAAGGAATAATTTTTAGTTTAGATGTGGGGAATGCTTGACTGTCTATTTTATGAATTTAAATTATTGAAAATCACACTTGAAGTGAGGGATAAAGATGTGGCAGGATAGGGAATAAATAGGGGTCCCTTCTTCAAGGTTAAGGTCATGAAAATCAATGAAAGCTTTAGCAAAATAAGAGGGAAGAAGAGGATCATGTGAAAAGAATCAAGAACAATGGAACGAGCTTGCTTGTATTATGATTTAGAGAACGTATAACTTACCTCATGGAAGAAGTCCCAACTTCTTACTTAAGTAATCCCACTTGGGTCTAAGATTGAGGAATCTTATATAAAAGAAACCCTTAGGGTTAAAACCCTTAATACATCACAACCATTGAAATAAAATGGATCTAAAGGTCCTTATTCCCCCCTTGGTCAACCAGTCTAGTAGAATACCCATAAATCCCTTTTAAAAGAGTTTTCCCTTATGCCCAATATCAAAACTATAAATACCCAACATGTCCTAAAAACACAATAACATATAAGGCCCATGTTGGATCCAAATTAAGCTGAACAAACGACACAAACCTAAGTCCAAATAATATGTAACATAACCTAATAAATAAAGACCTACAATATTTTCCATGGGCCCATTAAAAACATGTGGGGCCCACACACCTATTCGAACTAAATGGGCAATACAGTGGGCCTCCTACGATAGTGAAGCCTATAAGACTGTATAGGACTGATGTCCTCATTAACTCCTTGCGTTTGAGAAGGTGTCGCCGTTGGCGCTAAAGAGCAGTATCTCAAGTAGATCTGCGTCAATATTCTGTAGCTCGTCCTAGGTTAACTATGTACTGTCAATATTTGGGCGTCCCTTTCACTTGACAAAGTATCTCTAAAAAATATGTTTAGTGGATGCTGACTGTTCATAAAGGATATCCTCAATTTGCTCACGCCGTTGCGGCAATGGTGGTGGTGAACATGCTGAATGTGCTGGGGCGTAATCAGATACACTACAAAGGGGTCTGCAAAAGGAGTAGTGATGCCATGGTATGGTACTAGATCCTCAATTTTTTTTTTTTGCTGAATAACATGTAGATTTATATTAAAGAAGTGGGAAAAGAGAATACAAGAAGCGAACTTGAGAAAGTTGGGCCTAGTAGAGATATAAGGAGAAAAGAAATAAACAAGGAGAACAATATTTGGGAGATTCTCCCAAATCTAATATAGTATTATCACAACAACATTTCCTCTTTCAAGCTACCCACATAGATGCAATCTTTCTCGACACCCCTCTTAGCTAACCTATCTGCAACTGCATTAATCTCTCTCGGGATCTAATTGAATGAGATATTCAAAGAGCATACTAGAAAAACTGCTTCCTTTAGAAGATGAGATAGTTTCTATGGACCCGGACTGCCACTCTCCATCCATATTAAAAGTAGAACTATTCCCAAAATCATTAGGTAAATCTAAAACATATACATTGGAATCAATTTTTTTCAAAATTTTAAATGGCCCCGAATTACGTGCATGTAGTTTCTTAGCAACTCTAGGATGGAATCGCTCAGGCCTCAATCTTACCATAATAGTCACCTTCCTGAAACTATTGATGCATTCGATGAGAATCAACTGACCGTTTATAGTTTGTATTGCTCAAAATAATTTTCCTATGGATCTCCTCATGCAATGAATGTATATGAGATGCAAATGTAGATGTGGACCCAGAGGGCCTATGTGTGGTTGACATTGGTATAAGGTTAATAGGTGCCCTGGGTTTATAACCAGTGACAATCTTGAAGGGATTCAAACCTCTGGTCCTATTAACTGAACTATTATATGCGAACTTAGTCGATGACAAAATACTATCCTAAGTTCGGAGGTGCTCACCAACCAAACACCTAAGTAGTCTCCCCAAGCTCCTGTTCACCGCTTTAGTTTGACCATCCGCCTGTGAGTGGTATGTAGTAGAGAACGGAAGTTTCGTCCCAAACATCTTCCAAAGTGTTTTCTAAAAATAACTAACAAATTTAATGTCCCTGTCAGACACAATGGAAGTAGGTACCTTGTGAAGTCTAACAAATCTGATGCAGGACAAAGGAGAAAATACCAAAAATTGATATAGAATAATTTTCCAAAGCCTCAAATAATTTAAATCAAGGATGCAGAAGCAAAGAAATCAAGAATAGAACTTAGAAACAAACAAGTGACAACAAAATTTAAGAGTCAGAAAATAAAATCATAAAAAAGGAGAGAAAGTGGATTTAGAATAGAGAAAGAACAGAAAATAGAAGAAAATAAGCCAAAAG
>JAOXJP010054065.1:12458-30141 GCA_025762735.1 Platanus orientalis
TCTGACGAGTCAACAATTTTGAAATTTTTATAGTCGTTTCTGACGTATGATAGGGTTCTACAATTAAAATTTAATAAAATTCCAATAAGAATTTCAGAAAAATTGGAGATGCTTTAATGGAGGTTTCAAGAGAAGGAAGAAGAAGAAGCAGAAAGAAAGAAAGAAGAATATGACAGAGAATGAGAAGAGTACTATAGAAATAAAGAGAAACTTATGAAGAAACTAAAAGAGAAAGAAAAAGAATGGAGATTTACCTTGAAAGAAAGAAGAAGCTTGTGGCTACACCTATAGAAGAAGAAGAAAGAGGGGAGCCATGAGTGGCATCAACCCTTGGAGAATGAGAACATGGCTGCAGTCACACCTTGGAAACACCCAAATCTTCAAAACAATTCTTTATTCTTCACTACTAAATTATGGGGAATGGGTTGCCTTTAAATAGACTTACAACTAAGAGATTGAAAACTTGCCAAAATTAGAAACTTTCTAAACTTGCTAGCTAAGTTTTCTAAAAACATAACTTCCTAAAAACTTATTTTCTTAAAATTTAAAACTCAAAATTTCCTAAAAAACACTATTCCCGGTTTTAGTGACCACCCCTTAGTAATATGGTCATAACTTTCCCAAATCACCTCGGATTTGCGTAATCTTTGTCTCATTGGAAAGATAACTGAATAACCCATCTAATTACACCAAATTCAAGCTAAAAAGTCAAGTTTTGGTCATAGAAAAATTGAGTCTAAAGTGAAAAACGGGATTACAACTAAAACCTAAAAAAATAAACTAACAATGACACTATTGGCCTTATTACATTAAAAAAAACTCTTAAAACCAAAGAAAAAAAAACCTAAATTACTGGACACATCCATAGAGGACTATCAATGGTAATCCAATTTCTTCTTCTTTGCATAGAATGCTCCCGCATCCCTATATAAGTGCAAGTTCTAGTCCACCCCTTCCACCCCACGCGGCATGTGGATGTGATCAGCCACATGCCCCCCTTTCTTGCCAGTCACTCTATTTATATCTGTAAACTCTTCTTTGAGAGGAGGGTATCCACACCACTTATATTCTCAGAAATTAAGTCTATCTCCTTTTCCTACTTTGTAAGAAATCAAATCGTTAAACTCTTAAGTAACCTGAAGTAATGACCTTCCATAAACCAAATCCATGTGGGCCATTCAGGATGTAAATCATAATCATACAATCGAACATGGCAGCCCCATATATATTCTTTATCATTTTTCTCCACACTACTTCATGTTCTTCCCCATATCTCCACAACCACTTGGACAACAAAGCTTTGTTCAAGGGCTTAAGCAAGAGAATCCCTAAACCACCTTGATCCATAGGGGAACAAACCTTATCCCAGCCCACCAAATGGATTTTGTTTTCATTGTCACCCAACCCCCACAAAAACTTGCACATTTTTTTCTCCAAGCATGAGATGATTGTCTTTGGGGCCACCATAAGAGACATAATAAATGGGAAGGTTGGAGAGCTTACCTCCTTGAGATAACAACTTGGCCTTCCAAGGATCAAGCCATCTTTCCAGTCTTTCTATGACCGGAGCCCAGGTGGTTTTTGTTTTATATTTGGCATCCAAAGGCAATCCTAAGTAGGACAAAAGGAGGGTCTTTATTCGACAGCCAAACACCTGCACCAGAATGTCTAGATTTGGAGTTATTCCTACTCCAATCATCTTACTTTTATGAAGATTTACCTTTATGCCTAAAACAACTTCAGACAATAGGAGAATACTTAAATACTTAACTTGATTCACCTCAGCCTACAAGAAAAAGAGCATATTGTCAGCATACTGCGCTAACGGTATTGAGGGTGCCTCTGGGCCCACTTTGCACCCTATGATCAAACCTAATTCATCTGCCTTGTCTACCAGCCTGCTTCATCATTCCATTATCATATTGAATAATACATGAGAGAGAAGATCCCCTTGACTGAACCCTCTCATACCTTTAAAGAAGCCTTTTGAACACCCGTTGATAAGAACCCAATGTGACACGGTATATCTGCAAATTTTGATCCATTGCCTTCATTTCCAACCAAACCCCATTTTGATCATGACATTGTTTAGAAAATTCTAGTTTGCATGATCATAGGTCTTCTTTATGTCCACCGTACATAGAATACCATCTCATCTTTAACCTTGGCATCAAGGCATTCGTTCGCGATCAATGAGCAATCTAGGATCTACCTCCCTTTCATAAAGGCATGCTGGGCTGGGGAGATGACATTATCTAGGACAACGTTTAATCTTCTCACTACCAATGAGGCTTATGGGCAAGTATTTGATCTTCCTAGCCTTCTTTTTATCGGGATGAGGGCAATGAAAGAGGTTGAGAAGTGGACTGAACTCAATAATAGATGGGGAAGTGGGGTTTGATTGATTGAGTGGAGAGGTTGAGAAGTGGGGTTTGTTTGATTAGGTGAGTAGAACTGGGATTATGGACTGAACTCAATAATAGATGGGGAAGAAGATCATTCAAGTGGAAGCCAAGACCTTCGACTTGGAAACTGAATGGATTGGAAAAGAGAAGCGGATTCAGATTACTAAGAGAGGAAAGGGATACCAATATCGAAGCCAGATACGAGAAAAGAGTGTAGGATGGCTGGCTGGTTGTCTGTTAGACGCCATCAACCTCCCTGGGGAAATTCGATGCCTTAGATTGACAAGAGAGGCTTCATAGGTTCTCTTGTTTCGTAGGAAAGAGAACTCAAGGGGAAGATATGTGCTGATATCGAAGTACTTGAAGATGGGAGGGAGAAGTCAATTGCTATCCCAGAGGGCCATGAATCATCAGGATGGGATAATTTTTGTAAGGCCATGCTGGAGGTATCTGTAGTGGAGGCTTATGATAAGAAGATTAAATAGAAGGATTTCTAATATGTTGGACCAGAGGCGAAAGGTGAGGGTGTTGAAGCATAGCAGATCAAAATAGTGCAAGGCTTCATACTACAAAATATGGAAGCTCCAAGAATAGCAGGGGAAATCATTGCCTGGAATGGAAGGTTAGGGATTCATTCCATTTATGGACAAAAAGACTTGTTTGGCTTCTGGGAGAAGGCTGTTGTCTGCATAAAAAATAGGTGGTCACCCGAAATGGGCTGAGCATTGTGCTCGGTTGAGTAACATTTTGCGCCTGAGGAGAAGCTTAAAGTGGTGTCGCCTAGCTTATGATAAATGTGTAGTGATTATGGAGTCTGAAGATGAAACCAGACAACTTATCAACCTAAGGAATTTGCACGGGGGAGCGGGTGGGGGATGGCTGGAGTTCAAATGTTGGCACCTGGACTTTGATGTTGAGTCCACTGAATGGTTGAGAAGTAGATGGTTATCGGTGCGAGGTGGTCTTTGCGGTGGCTTCATCAGGGTGGGGGAGGAGACTCAGACCATGGCCAGTTGCGAGGAGGCAATATTGTACGGAATAGATAGAGATGTACGGAATAACAATACTGGATCATAAGCGGAGATCGTAGGAGGGAGATTCCTTGCCTCAGCCCAAAACCACTACCAAGGAGTGGTTTCTGGTGTTGTGGGTGGTAAGAGGGGTAGAGATGCAAGGAGCTATGTTCGGCGGGAGAAGGGGAAATCGACAATGAGGGTAGAGAATACTATCAATATAGGTGATGTGGCGGATAGGCCCTCCACTAAGGACTGGGTGCTGTCGGCCTTCTCGGAGGTGGATAGTAGGAAGGAGGAAAGAACACAGGGGAGTAATCAGGAGCTGCTTCGTGGGAAGGAGGCATTAATGCCTTTATGTAACCAGGTGATAAGGATGGAGCCCACGAAACAGGTGGTGCCCATCCCAGAGGCTGTGATTGAGGGCCTTCTTGGCCAGGAAGTTAGGTGGGAGGGGCCAGAAATAAATCCAAATGAGCAGGTGGGGCCAGGTGAAATTATGGTAAGGCGGGAGGGTCCGGATGATAATACGTTAAGGTGGGAGGGTCTTGTTGTTATGACGGAAGAACGGGAGGGGTTGGATGCAAATATGCTTAATCAGGAGGGGCTAGGGAATAATGAAGAAAGGCGGGAGGGGTTGGATGTTTTAAGGAAAGGGCGGGAGGAGTTAAATGATATTATGGAGAATCGAGAGGGGTTTTCAGAAGTTGGATGTAAGGCAGAGGGGGCCGGAGGCAATTTGATGATCATCAGCCCTTAAATTGATTAGGGGAGGGGGAGAATAGGGTCGTCCCTATCAGCGTCGAGCATGGAGATTACGAGTTCAGTCTCGCCCGCAACAACTGATCTAGTTCTGGGAGATGAAGGCAACCGAGGGGGGTACGTTAGCCACGACCAAGCAGATCTCAAGCGTAGAAGGTAGGGAAATTGTTTTATGTCACCCAGCCTACCTAGGGCTAGCATCGACGACGGTGGCGATTCCAAATGTCCCAGCACATCCGTCTGGGCCATGGTGGGTGGGTCACTGTAACAGGTAGGCAGTCACCAATTGGGGGTTAATGGGAGGGACTGGGACAATTATGGGAGGCGGTTGACATGAATTGGGAGGGAAAGGAGCTACGTGACTGGAGTCGTTCGAATAAGAAGGAATATGAACAAATTCCAGGAGTATACAGGAGTTGGGGGAGAGGATGGGAGTTAAGTGTGACGGAGGAGGCGAGGGTGCCAGGCGAGTTGACTCAGGGAAATCAGCAAGGGGACCCAATGATATGTGGAGGATAGTGTATGGGAAGGTAACTATGAGAAGACATTTCATCGCTCCATAGGGGAGAGTGTAAAATTGGACCATGGGAGACAGCTGGAGCTAGTAGCGTGGCAGGAGCCAGATTTGGAGGCTATTTCCATAGCGGAGGTGTCATAATGGGTGCTGTAGAAGATGGGAGTGGTCAGTGAAGTTCTGGGGGTGTCGTTCGAAGGCCTGGAACCAATTGCTTGGGATCTATTTGCTAAACTGGAAAAGAGATCTATTGTTCATAAAGAGGCAGGGAATATGAGGGCCAAAGAGAATAGGGAAAGAATTCCACGGGAAATCAGAAATCTTAGTTGGGGCCTGTCATATGATAAAAGGGGTGATTTGGAGGGGACAGGGTCAACGAGAAAGATTAGAGGGACCCGAACCGGTGGCCCATGAAGTGTCATGTATTATCTTGGAATGTAAGGGGTCTTGGAAGCCAGGATAAATGTAGATTGGTGAAAGAGTTAATTAAGAAGAATAATCCGGAGATAGTTTGCCTATAGGAAACCAAATTGATGCAGGTGGGAAAAGAGTTAGTACTTACCCTTTGCCATTACCAGAATCCTGGGTGGATGGTCTTACCTTTTGTAGGGGCTTCAGGTGGGGTACTACTCATCTGGAATAAAGAGGTGGTGGTAGAGAGTGAGGCTTGGGTGGACAGCTTCTCGGCAACTTTAGTGGCTGCTCTGAAAGGGGAAAATCAAAAGTAGATGGTGTCTGGAGTATATGGGTCGTCAGGGGGTAATCACTTCGAGGAAGTTCTTACTGAATTAGGAAGAATTCGGGACAAATGGGACCTGCCATAGTGTGTGGGGGGCAATTTTAATGAGGTCCTCTTCTTGGAAGAGATGAATAGGGTGACGAGGAGAACCAGAGGGATGGACATGTTTTGTGAGTTTGTTGATCCTTACGAACTCATTAATGTTCCTATATTGGGAGCTAAATTCACCTGGTCAAATTTCCAAGATAATCCTGCACTGAGCAAGTTGGACCGATTTCTTATCATAGTGGACTGGGAAGACTATTTCACACCTACGACAGTTTGTGCTCTTCCTAGGACCGGTTCAGATCATACACCCATTCTCCTAAAAGGAGATGAGGTGAGGAGTATAACAAATCCTTCCCCTTTAAATTTCAGAATATGTGGCTTTTGCAGCCGGGTTTTGTGGACATGGTGCATGACTGGTGGGAGGAGATGGATGTTAGGGGGCCTTCGGGTCAAAGATTCCGGTTAAAGTTAAAAGGGGTGAGAGCGCGTGTTCGCATCTGGAACAAGGAAGCGTTTGGGCATATTGACAAGAGAAAAGGAAGGTGTATTAAAACCATTACAGAGTGGGATAGAAAAGAAGAAGTGGAGGGGTTGTCAGATATGGAGAGGAATTCAAGGAACGAGGCTCGAATAGAGTATGAGAGGGTCTTGGCTATGGAGGAAATTATGTGGCATCAGAAATTCAGGGAGCTTTGGTTAAAAGAAGGGGACAACAATACGAATTTCTTTCATAAGATGGCAAACGCGAGACAAGCTACAAATGGCATTCATAGCCTTCAGGTGGGAAACAACAGGGTGGAGGATGAAGAAGGTATAAAAAGGCATGTGGAGGACTTCTTTCGGACCCTTTGTACGGAAGATAGATGGTGCAGGCCGAAAGTGGATGGATTGTAGATCCCCTAGCTCGAAGCAGGTCAAGCTGATTGGTTGGAGAGACCGTCTGAGGAAGAGGAGGTGAAGAAGGCCGTTTGGCTTATGGATGGGGATAACGCCTCAGGCCCGGATGGGTTTACTCTAGCCTTCTATAAAGCATGTTGGGAGGTGATCCGCGGGGATTTAATGCTGATTTCTATGAGAATAGCTTCTTGGATAAAGGGAGTAATGTTACCTATATTGCCTTAATTCCAAAGAAGGAGGGAGCGGATCGTATTACAGACTTCAAGCCAGTGAGCCTAGTGGGAAGCAATTACAAGATCCTATCCAAATGCCTGGCTATGAGGGTGAAACAGGTGCTTCCATCAGTTGTGTCTAAGGAGCAGGGGGCTTTCCTTCAAAGGAGAACTATGATGGATGGAGTTCTATGTGCAAATGAATGCATTGATTCTCACCTTTGGGAAGGAAAACCGGGGGTGTTTTGCAAACTATACCTGGAAAAGGCCTACGATCATGTCAATTGGGATTTTCTAATGTATGTTATAAGGAGATGTGGTTTTGGTGTGAGATGGAGAGAATGGATGTGGAGATGTATCAGCTTGACGTCCTTCTCAGTTGTGATCAATGGGGTTCCTAAGGGCCATTTTGGATGTAGCAGGGGGTTATGTCAAGGTGACCCTCTATCCCCCTGTTTATTCCTTTTAGTAGCAGAGATTTTGGGTGCTTTGATTGGGAGGGCAGCAGCGGTGGGGTTGATCGAGGGATTCACGGTGGGCCCTGGTTTAAGGCCTGTGTCCCACCTCCAGTTTGTTGATGACACCATCATTTTTTGTGACAACTCTCAACGTCAAATCAGAATGCTGAGATGTATACTTAGGTGTTTTGAGGCGGTGTCAGGTTTGTCTAAATTTAGCCAATAGCTCCCTATTTGTGGTAGGGGATGTTCCAAACTTGGACTAGCTTGCAGGGGATTTGTGATGCAGAATGGGAAGTCTTCCAACCACCTATCTCGGTCTCCCTCTCGGAGCTACGTACAAGAAGAAAGAGACATGGAACCCGGTGATTAAGAGGTTGCGAAAACGATTGAACGATTGGAAGACTCGGTTCTTATCTAAGGGGGGAAAACTTACACTTATCAAATCATGCCTGGCGAGTATTCCAATCCACTTCCTTTCCTTATTGGTGGTCCGACAACAGTTTATTTGGAGATGGAGCGGATTTAAAAGAGCTTTATTTGGGAAGGTGGGGAAGAGGATATGGGTCTACCTTTGGTAGCCTGGGAGAGGGTGTGCACACCTAAGAATAAAGGGGGGATGGGGGTGAGAAGAATTCAACCCATGAATAGGGCTTTGCTTTGCAAATGGTTGTGGCGTTTTGGCCAGGAGGAAGAGAGTTTGTGGAAATAGGTGGTGGCAACCAAGTATGGCTACTTGGATAATTGGAGCTTAACAATCCCAAGGGGCCCCTATGGATGGAGTCCGTGGAGGGGCATCTTAACTCAACTCAACTCTTTTAAACATGGCCTTAAATTTGAGTTAGGAGATGGAAGATGCATTAGTTTTTGGAAGGATGCGTGGTGTGGGGAGAGACCTCTTCAGGAGATGTTCCCGGATATTTATGCTATGGTGGCAGATCCAAATGAAGTTATTGCTTCTTGTTATTCAGCCATGGGAGGGGAGATTGTGTGGCAGCCAACCCTTAGATGTGCAGCATTTGATTGGGAGATCCCAAGGGTAGTCCATCTTTAGAAAGGCTTCAAAGTGTAAACATAAAACATGACCGAGAGGACCATTGGGTATGGGCCCATAGGATCGGGGGTATCTTCACTGTCAAATCCTGTTATGAGCTCTTGGCAAATGAGGGAGAAGTAGAGGGTCCTTGGAATGCTATGTGGTATAAAGCAACTCCCTTCAAAGTCCAATTCTTCATATGGATGGCGGCTTTAGACAAAATCTCGACTATGGATATGCTGTGGAGGAAATGCTTCTACATGCCTAGCATTTGCTTACTATGCTACCAACACTCCGAGTCTTGCTCCCACTTGTTGCTTCATTGTACATTTTCTTGGGAAGTATGGTGTGGAGTGGTTAAAGACTTTGGTTTAACTTATGTAGCTCCCTCCAACCTAATGGACCTCCTCTATGGGTGGAGAACAATTGCCTTTAATGACATGGGTTGTTGAATTTGGAAACTTGTCCCGACTGTGATATATTGGGCTCTTTGGAAGGAAAGGAACATTAGAGTTTTCTAGGGGTTTGCGGAACCGGCATACCAAGTATATTGGCGAGCCAAAGAGTTGATTATTTTCTGCGCAAGAAGATGTAAAGGGTATGATGGTCTCCTGGAAGGGGCTTTGACTAGGAATTGGGCTAGCTCCATTAGTATCTATTGAGTTTGGTTTGTGTCCCTTATAGGATCCCCTCCCTGCTTGTTGGGGTGCTACCCCTTTTTGTGGGATCTCTCATCCCTATTGTATCCTTTTTCCTTTTAATTTTTAATAAAGTTTTTTGTTTATAAAAAAATAAAAAATAAAAAAAATGAAAGAGCAAGGTTTAAAGTATCAATATTGCATCCTGTATCGTTGCTTGGGAATACCAATATGTCTCACGTATCATAGCTTATCGCAAGGAGACAGTGGAAGAAATTGAGACGGAGAGAAATGGGGGAAACACTAATCAAATGAAATAATTTTTTTTATAAAACTTCAGGATTTGATAGAATAAACACTAATACACACTTAATAATTATTAAATATAGAAAACAACCATCTATGATGGTTGGGAGAACTGTCACCCTCATGACATACGTTGTGGTTATCGAATCTATGGAAACACTATGTAAGCCTTGGAATTTTTGAATGAAACTTTATGAAATGTTATAATAAGTATCATTAAACACTTATAAACCATTATACTTCATTACACACTTGGGTATCAATAGTTGGGAATCGGTACCCTCATGACATGCTATCGCGCATGTTTAGAATTTTAAGTGTTAAGAGGTTGATAATTTACACAACACATTGCACAATAAAGCCACAAATCCACATACATAAACATAATCAATGACACAAATGTATAAACATTAATGTCATTCCCGTCCTTTGATAATGCAAAGTATAACAAAAGTACAATAGAAAAATATAAGAAATATTAAAAAAAATACAGAAAGCATAGTAGAATTAAGAATACATACACAGTATGTTTCAATATGTTTTAATATGCTTCCTATAATTTTTCAAAAATTTTGGCATTTTTCAGAATTATTTATTTATTAAATAAATACAAAAAATATTTATTTTTAGAAATCTACTAAATTGACATATTATTTGCAAAATGGGCTATAGCGTGTAATATAAAAAAGTTACACCAAACAATGCCCATTTGGTATGTTTTTTTTTTTGAATATTGAAATTATTTTTAACTCCATGAATATATAGATCTATCACATATGCATGACATATAAAATATATAGAAGGATTGGAGCAAAAATAGAGAACTTACCGAAGTTATTGGTGTAATTTGGAGTTTCGGCTTTGATCATTCAATCTAGCATAAAGGTTTTCAATCGAAATGGACTCAAGTGGAGTCATAGATTTTGCTTTAGTAAGCTAAATCTATGAATAATTACCAAATGTTTTTTTTTAGAGGTTTGTTGAAGTTGGTGATACGCTTGGAATACGCGAGACGCGATATAGGTTCGTCTCTCAACTCTTTGGCGTTTTGGGCTAAAAATTCTCATGTATCACGCGATACGTGAGAATATACATGGAGATTTCGATTACCTGAGGGGTTTTGTCCCGCCATACCGGTACATATCGCGTGATACGGCCTATATCGCACAATACTTTAAACCATGTGTAGGAGGCATTCAGACGCTAACGGTAAGCCCTACTGTTGGGCTAAGCCGCCCTTTCCTTTACAGGGAACTAGTATAGGTTAAAATCAAGGGCAAGGTGAAGTCTAAATTGATCCTATTCCGTGGGTATACAACAAGGTAAAATTAACTATGAAGTAAGGGATATTTTTTTAGGACAAAATAAAGGGATACAGGGGAAGTACGGGCTAAACAACAAGGTTATGTGGTGATAAATATGGGCTGATATGTAGTATATTAAAGGTTTAAAACATGGGTATTAGCTGGTTGTAATTAAGTTCAGTTCAGTAGGTTTGTGATATCACATCAGGGACAAAATATGGAGTTTACACAAAACCAAGAGTTTACTGTTTAGATCTGATTTCTGGGTAGAGTTCAAATCAGGAATCTTCCTTCAAAATTTATTTATTTTGATGAATAACAAAGAATATATATTAAAAGAATGAAGAAAAGGAAAAAAAAAATACAAGGCAGCCAAACAGCTACAAAGGACAACAAAAGAAACAAAGAAAAGACTTCATCAACACTTGGGCAAATAATCCTCAACGAACATGTGAGATTGGCCAACACTCCACTTAGCAATCCTATCCGCTAAGGATTTGAGCCCTAGGGACATGATGAACATCGACATCCACTTCCTTAATAAGAGACCTTATCTCCGAAATGTAATGGTGCAACCTCCATGGATAACACTCCCCCTCCCCCTTTCCCCACGTAATAACCGTTAAGGAGTCCCCTTCCATAATACACCGCCTAACCCTCTTGCTTCTCGCAAGCTTTAAACCTTCCAACAAGCCCATGGTTTCCATATGAATAACATCACTAGTACCAAGTGGCCCACCTTTAACCCCAATGAATGTGGCCATGAGAGTCCCACAAACACATCCATACGCCGACGGCCCCGGATTTCCGAACGAAGAACCATCAAAATTCACTTTGCATTTCCCAAGGACCGGAGGAATCCAAGGAAGGGAGGGAACAAGATTAACAACATTGAAGTCCGAGATGCAAGACACCCAATCCCGAACCATGTCATTCATGGAGCAGTTGTTGAATTACTTTTTCACAAGGACCCACTTACTAATCTCATAGACAATTGAATCAATGACCTCCCACACACTTCTTGCTTTGTCTTCAAAAACTCTTCTATTTCTCTCCTCCCAAATCCCCCATATCACACCCGGAAGAATGACTTTGAGAAACATCTTCTTTCATCCCTCTTCCCCTATAGATAAAACATGCCCTTCATAGACTCCGGCATAACAAAGTGGAGAGATAGCGCCTGCTTGAAGAAATTCCACACTTTGGAAGAGTAGGCACAATGGATAAAAACATGATTCCCTGATTCTGCATTCATCTTACAAAGATGGCACATTGAAGATGAGATACACAAGGGCGACCGTCTTCTTTGTAACACTTCTACAGTGTTTTGTCTTCCAATGAATGATATCCATGAAAAACCTTAACCCTTGGAGGTGCCGCTGAATTCCAAATAATGTATATTGGAACTTAACAAATCAAGGGGTGATCGTTAGTTAGAATTGAAAAGAAGGATTTGGAGGAGAAAGCACCATCGGATGAGGGGGACCATATGCAGGATCCCCCTCCTCACTGTTTACAAAAGCCAATTATAGATCCTTCATAAGATTTCCCACAATGGGGATCTCCCACTCATGAGGGTCCCTAGAGAAGGGGAGATTCCAGGTTGGCCCATCATTACCATGAGATAGGACCTCAGCCACCTTGTCATCTTTGAACAAGGCAGTGCGATAGTGGCGGGGGGAAAGATAAGTCAAGGATTGTTATAATGCTCAAAAAATATATGGCTATTGGTGCTGTTATGAGACATTATCAGGCTGTTAACAGTAGGTTATACTAGGGATCATGGGATCATGAAACACCAGTTTAAGGAAAGCTTGAAGATGGGAAGACTTGTAGGTTCTGAGTGCCAAAATCTGGGCAGATCACAAACCTTGATAGGGGCCTAATCAGTGCTTTTATAAGAATATGGAAGAACTATTTCCATCACTTTTCTTTAGGCCCCATTTTGGAAGGTCAAAACATGCCAATTTGTGCTGATTTTGGTACATTTTGAAAAGTTATTCTATTACCTTTTCAACGAGACCAAGGCCTTGAGAATCTGATGTGATTTGGGAAAGTTGTGGCCAAAATACTGGTAGAGTATCACTTTTTGACAGGATTTAGTTATTTTAGAAGTTTATTTAGAGTGGGATTTGGAAACCTTAGAATGTAAATTCTATATATATGCTTGTAACCCAAATTTTATTAATGATGAATGATGATTATTGATTAATTCAAGGCTACAGTTGCATTGTTCTGTTTTTATTTATTTATTATTATTATTTTTTATTATTTTTATAGTTATTTTCTTTTACTGTCGATTATCTATTAAGGAATCAGATCAAAGCCTCTTTTACCGCTACTTGAGGAAGCGGAATTGGATTGGCTTCCCAAACGAGCTTCTCGGGAAGCAAATTTCCCACCTTATAGCAAGCTTCCCCACACCGATGGTTTGAACTTAGTTCTAAGTTTTACAGGGATCAAAATGATCTAAAGATCGATCCAAAATGATCTGGATGATCCAGGAATGATCCCTCATGGATCGCAATTCACAAGTCAAGATTGGATTGCCCTTGGGCAATCCCGAGATGGATTGAACGATCCGATTCGGGATCATCCAATTTTTAAAGCCATGCTCATAACCACTATGCCTTGGTGCCATAAATTTATGTCATGAACCAACAATATAAAAAGGGGTAAGGTCAAAACTTTTATGTCTTTAATAAAATAGTAATTGAAAAATAAGTAGAAAATATAAAAGTAAAAGAAAATTAAGGGTGAAATAATGATGAAACACCAAAGCAGCCCTGAAGGTGATGTAACACCAAGGGCTGCACGTGCCAATAAAGGCAGCACCAATGCAACATTAAGGTGATGTATGACCAAGAGTTGCACGTGCCCAAAGTAGAGGAGAGAGAGTGGGTAAAAAAGGATTTGAGAATCACTCAACTGGAAATGGATGGGTTGGAATTACACAGCTGTGGATGGGAATCACTCTACTCTTAAAATAAGCTGGTCGAACTTCTCCAAGAATTTAAAATGGCATTGAAAAGTCTCCCTTTCATTTCATTTCTTTAGCATATATTTAGAACAATGATCCCACATGGGAAAGCCATTGTATAAACCGATTGGGTGCTGGGTTAAGATGGGTTGGGCCATACTAAGGATGGCTGTAGTACCCTCTTCTGTGTGGGTTACTGCATCATTCTCCCAGTCTTGTGACATTGAACCAAAGAGATTCGTTAAGCTGAAACTCAAACATCTTTTGAACTAGGTTTGTAGTACTGGTCAACGTGCTGCATACATTTTGAAGAGATTTATTAGTTATTCCTTGTCTTAAAGCTTGTAATACAAAGCTGACTGTTGTGTGGGTTGCAGGTTAAGCAGGATGGATTCTTTCCTGCAGATCTACTGTTCCTTGCTAGTTCAAATCCAGATGGCGTCTGCTATGTTGAGGTTCTCTTCAGTTTTCCTTCAAATCTCGAAATTCCGTGGAAAAGTTTTCTACTGTTTAAATTTAATTTATGTACCTTTAAATCTGACAATATTTGGTTATTGTTTGATCTGATTTTAAGTTTTTTTTTTGGTGTGTGTGTTTTTTTTTTTTGGGGGGGGGGGGTGGGGGGATTCTCAGACTGCGAATCTTGATGGTGAGACAAATTTGAAGATCCGAAAAGCACTGGAAAGGACTTGGGATTACTTTACTCCTGATAAAGCCTTTGAATTTAAAGGTTTAACCTTCCCTTGATTCACCCTGTGATTTTAAGTTATCATTTTTTTTGGTAAAGATTTTAAGTTATCTTGGATCCAAAATTTTTGACTTAAATCTGTCTAGGAATTTGTTTTAGAACATATAATCAAACTTATTTACATCATCAACTGACACTCAGCTAGCAGTTATTATTATTATTTTTTCTATACTACAGTAACATTGGCTTTCCATTATCAAATATGCTTTTAGAAGTTGAAGAATTACGAGAGACCTGAATGTATTTGAGAACTACATAACAGCAATGTACTGATTTCACTTTGTTTACTATGCTCTATGGTATTTCATCATTTTTACTGAAGTTTCTCTGTATTTTCTAAGAGTTATTCCCCTTTACTTACAACTGGCTTATGCAATAATGCAAACTGTATAATTTAGAGATATCTAGCCAAAGGCTAATGTTTTGATTCTGACGGATATTTCACCTTGGAGTGTTTTGGTAATTGTGGAGAAATTTTGTTGAAATGATGGTCAAATGTTATTGCACACTGGAAATGATGGGTTCTTGAAATTTCGTTATGTTGCTCTGATCTTATACAGATGTCATACAACTCGTGCAACTCTTGGATAATAATAATGTGGCTACCATTTTTGTGGGTATCTTATGGGGTCTTCCCAGCAAACTTTAAAAGCCTAATTTCTGGATGGTGCTTATCAGGGGTGGAAAATGGCCCTGAAGCTCTTTAGAACCTTCTCCCAGTAGCATTATGGTAGAATATTTAAAAACATGGCAAATGCTCAAGCAGAGACCTATAAGAGGGTGCATGGCATCCTATTCAAGTAGTCCGAGTCTGGCCCAAGGCCATTCCGTTTCGAGCTGATGTGGTTGGAAGTTGACGGGCTAAAGGATGAGATCAAAGATTGGTGGGAATCATTCACCTTTGAAGGGACAGCGGGATTTGTGCTTGGTTGTAAGCTCAAAGCTTTAAAAGAGAAGCTAAAAGTGTGGAACAAAGAGGAGTTTGGCAGAATTGAAAAGCATAAAGAGGAGTGCTGGCAGAAAATTGGTTCTTTGGACACAAAGGAGCAGCAGCTGGGCCTATCTGAAACATAGATTATTGAGAGGTAGGAGTTACAGAAAAAGTTGGACTGATGGATCAAAATGGAGGAGATTAGTTGGCTCCAAAAGTCAAGGATAAATTGGCTGAATGTAGGGGATCGAAACACCTCTTTTTTCTTCAAAATGGCCAGCATGAGATCCCAAGCTAATTCCATTGTGAAAATAAAAAAGGATGATTAGTGTATTCAACGAAGAGCCAATATAGCGTCCCTGATTGAGAATTTCTATTCAAAATTATATAAGGAAGAATATCGGTGCAGGCCCCGAATGGAAGGTTTGGAGTATAGGCGTATTTCAGAGGAACACCGAGGAGACTTAGAGCGTCCTTTTACAGTGGAGGTAGTTAAGGAAGCGCTTAAGAGCCTAATTGATGATAAGGCTCCTGGCCCGGATGGATACCCAATAAAGTTTTTCAAAGTTTTCTGGGAAATGCTTGAGGTGGAGGTGATGGGAGCATTGGATGAATTTTTTCAGAACTCTTCCCTCTACAGATCCTTGAATGCTTCTTTCTTGGTTCTAATTTTGAAGAACAAGGATGCGGTGGAACTTAAAGATTATAGACCCATCAGTCTGTTGGGAAGTTTTTACAAAATTCTTGCGAGGGTGCTAGTGAGAAGATTGGAAGTGGTTATGAAGAACCTTATCTCAGCAAATCAATGAGCTATTGTGAGGGGTAGACAGATAGTGGATTGCACCCTTGTAGCAAATGAATGTGTGGATATGTGGGAGAAAAATCAGATGGGAGAGGTAATTTTTCAAGCCGACATGGAAAAAGCATATGACCACGTGCATAGGCAGCATCTGATGTACATTATGGAAGTTATGGGTTTTGGGAGTAGGTGATGTAACTGGATAAAGACGTGTATATCGTCAGCTTCATTTTCGGTTCTTCTTAATGGGTCTTCCACTGGTTTTTTCAAGAGCTCTAGAGGTCTCCGACAAGGAGATCCGTTATCTCCATTCCTGTTTAATCTTGTTATGGAGACCTTGTGTAGGCTGGTTATTAAGGCAGAGGAATTGGAGCTGATCGAAGGATGTAGGATCGGGAATGCGGGCCCATCTATTTCCCTCATTCAGTATGCAGATGATACAGTATTTTTGGTGAAGGCTGAGGTGGAGCAAGTTCAAAATATTCGGTGTATTCTTCTAATGTTTGAGGCTATATCCGGTCTTAAGATTAACTTGGATAAATCCAGACTCATGGGTGTTGGTGAAGTGCAAGACATCACAATAATGGCTGAGATCCTTGGATGCAGGGTGGTATCACTGCCGGTGACTTATCTTGGGGTGCCGTTGGGAGCCAAGGCTCGGGCTATCTCAGTGTGGGACTTGGTAATCGAAAGAGTAGAAAGAAGACTAGCAGCATGGAAGGGGAAGCTTCCATCCAGGGGAGGTAAGATAGTTATTATTAATACCGTTTTACCGGACTTACCTTCGTATTACATGTCACTGTTTACCTTGCCCAAGATAGTGTGTTCCAAGCTGGAAAAACTGAGGAGAAAATTTCTATGGGATTCCTATAAGGGGGACAGAAAAATTAATCTGGTTGCTTGGCCTAAAGTGTGCAGACCCAAAGACAAGGGTGGCCTTGGAGTTATGAAGCTGAAAAAGATGAATAAAGCTTTGCTCTTAAAGTGGTTATGGAGATTTGGTACTAAGCCGAATCAGCTATGGAGAAGGGTTATCACCAACAAATATAGAGTTAGCAAGTATGGGCGGTTTAGCAAGTGCCCTAGGGTGGTTCAAGGCTGAGGGATGTGGAAAGGCATTTCGGAGGGCTATGGGGAGTTTCTTAGGGGGATCTCTTTCAGAGCGAACAAAGGAGATAGAGTTTGCTTTTGGAAAGACAAATGGTGTAGTAGAGAACTACTCACTATCGAATATCCAGAAGTTTATTTTATTGCGGGCTTAAGGAATGGATCGGTTGTGGAGCATGTGGTTAGGGGAGAGAATGAGTGGTCTAATGGTTGGAATCTCTTTTTGAGAAGGGGGTTTAATGATTGGGAGTTGTTTCAAGTGTTAGCATTAACAGCAAGGCTTGACCAAGCTCGGAGTCTGGGGAATGAAGATGAGGACGAATGGAGGTGGATGGCGGACCCGAAAGAAATGTTCACGTCAAGTCGGCTTATAGCTTCCTTTTAAGGTGGGAGGAAACATATTTTCCGGGAAAGCTCATTTGGATCCCTATCTTGCCGACAAAGGTGGGTTTCTTTATGTGGTTAGTATATTGGAATCATGTCCTTACCATCGATTTGCTTGTGTCAAAAGGTTTCCAATGGCCTAACAGATGTGAGCTGTGCTATATGGAATCGAAATCAGCAGACCATATTTTCTTGCATTGTCCCAAATCAATGGTGGCTTGGTCTTTTTTCTTGAACAGGTTTAGGCTGGGTTAAGTTATGCCAAGGTCTTGCAAGGACCTCATCAAAATGTGGAGTTTGGGTCTGAATGATACACCATCTCAGCAAGGGATTGTGGTTTGGAAGATTTTCCCTTCCCTCATTTGGTGGCATATTTGGAAGACGAGGAATGCTCGAATTTTT